>ASZG01036080.1:0-11931 GCA_000411095.1 Aethionema arabicum
ACCTCCGCCGCCGGTGTAGTTGTTGTCGGTGGTTCTGGCTTTAGAGGCTCCATCGGCGCAGTTGAATAAGAGAGCAGAGATGATACAGAAACAGAACAAAGCTAAGAAACAAAGATGAAAGAGGTAAGTGAGATTTAATGGTGATGAAGTTGTCATGTTCATTACTTCTTCTAAGTGTCTCGCCATTTCTCTAAGGTTTTCTCTCTCTAACCTCTTCTCTCTCTCTAAAAGCTGAGTAATTGTGGTTAACGTGAAAGGCTTTTTTTTATGATTTATAGTAGATTAATCGTACGTGAAGTCATTGACTTTTTTTGTATAATATAAGTTGACTTTCATTTTTTTTATATTATTTGGAGTCCAAATTTGGGGTTTTTTTGTGTGTGAAACATGAAAAATAAATGTTTATAAACAAAGATTTTGCTTTTTGAAAAATTTATAGCTCAAGATTAGTTTTTTCGGGGAAAAGATTAGATTTTTTTTTAAATTATATATATAGTTTAGTGTGTTTTCGTAAGAAATTTCGTTTAAGGTTAGATTGTTTGACTGTATAAAGAATAGTCAAATTACATAAAATGGTCCAAATCAAGTTGATTAGTTTTTTCTACTAGTATTATTGGAAGCTATATCACAGCTTATCCTAAGTTTTATTGGACCACAAGATTAAAATATTATAAAGTTGTCTAATTGATAAAAAAAAATGAGTTAAAAAAACTTAATTATTGGTTAAAAGTGGTGTGTATTATTCACTATTTAGAATTTTAGTGAATTTAGTAAATAATATACCAAAAAAAGGGGTAAAACACAAATGTGAGGTTATTATGAAAGATGATGTTTTAAGTTAGTTTTTATTTTCACATGTAATCGTTTACTTTTTGTTTGTACAAAATTGACTATACACAAAATAAAAATTAAGTTCAAAGAATTTTAGAACGTAACAATAATTTCCTCCACACCTTCATTTGGCATCTTCTTCTACTACCACTAATCAATTTTAAAAAGTCTTTTTAGCTCATTTAAATCATTTTAATTTAATTAAAAAAAAAACTTTTGTGACGCGTTACAATCAATTTCGTGTAAATTTAATTTAATAAATTAAGATTTATTTTACAAAAAGTTGAAGAATGGGTCAATGTAATTTTATACGGTTTTAATTATCCTTTTTTTTTATTAAATACATATGTGAATATAAGAATAATTACTTTAATTATGAATTCAGCTGTTTATATATGTATATAATTACATAAATAAATATTATTAATTTAAGTGTATTTCTTGGATTTAACAGTGCCTCTTGGAATCTTGCTAATTACTTTAGTGTCCACTTTGTTGTAAACCTTCTTCATCTTCCTCCTTAATTTACCCGCCATTCTGTCCACGTCATCCTCGTACATTTCATATAAAACCGGTAGGGTTTGCATGCTCACAATCCCTAAACGGCACACCATCCACTCATTAATCAAATTAATTCTTATTTTAATTAAAAAAAAATCTCTATATATATATTTTTTGCATTTTTACCTATGAACATGAGATTTATAAAGCTGAAATACGTCCCAATTATTGATAATACATAAAGAGAAATCGTTGTCTGAAAAAAAAATTAATTAGAAGAAATAAATCATAATTAATTAAATTAATTAATTAATTTAATCTTACAATGAAGAAAAGTGGAGGATCTTTTCCATAAGCAATATCAAGAAGCTTAGATATAATTTGATTAAATTTAACATGAAATCTCTTTGCTAATTCTCTGAAATAAGATTCATCTAATACAATTCTTGGTATCATCGGTCTTTCCCTGCAAAATATATCAATTAAATAATAAATTACATATATAATTATATGAAATATTAAAACTAAATTGAATAAAAAAGAGGGATAAACTAAACATACCAATTAAAGAAATCAGAAGTGGAAGACCAAATGAAGAGAATAAGAATAGAAGTAATGGAAATATGACAAATTAAAGTAATGAAATTATATTCAACAACTTGTAATAAAAACCATAAGAGGCTAACTCCTATTAATAATGTTGCTGCTGTTTTTGCATCTCTCCATAATAATATATCCGCAACTGCAAATAAATCACAAATTAAAAAAAAATAGTATTTTAAATTAAACACATAATATTGGGACAATAATACACAAAAAAAGTCTCTTTTTTTATTTTATGATTTTACTGGTCAAATTTTAACAAAAATAAGGGTGTAAAATATGTTCTCGATTAAAATTTGTTCTTCATCTATCATTAAATTCATTTTTTTTTAAAATAATATGTTTTTTTTATCTCATTACAAAAGTTACATTTGAGTTATATCACATTTTTATAGAGTTTGATGGACGAAATCGTAAAATGTGAGTTTTCTTTAATTTTTATATAATATTCAACAAAATAAAACTTTGGTTAGTGAACTCTTTTTTATATTCAAAGAATTCCGGTCTATTATGTTTGTAGAATTTTTGGACCGGAATAAACAATTTAATATATATAATTCTTTCTACAAGAAAACTTCCGATCATTTTACCATCATATTGGTAAAAAAAATTAGTCAAAAACATATATTATTTTACCAAAAATCGATCAAATCAAGAAAGTGGTAAAAAAAAGTTGGTCTAGTTTTGGTAAAACAAAAACTTACTTTTGCCTCGTCCAAAAATAGCGTGAAGTGATCGTTGACGAGTAAAGAGTTTATTTCTCTTGTGAGAGTTTCTATCATCTTCGGAATCAGAAGAAGCTGCATAGATCGCCATTGAATTCAATAATTTTATGAAAGAGAAAAATGACCAAAAGGGTAATTAAAATGTGTGTAAATTGTGTGTTATGGATTAGGATAAATTGGGAAGTGTATAAATATAAAAAGAAGAAGAAGAAACTTGAGATGAAAGGTAATAAGAACATATGTATAAGAAGCAAAGAATTAGAATGGTTTTGTCTTTCTTCTTCATTCTCTTATTATTATTTTCTTCGTCTTCATCTCTAAACTATTCTAATTCCTAAACTCCTTAATTAAATTACATATTTTTACCATAATTATATACTATATTAGAATAAAATATTAAAGATGGGATATACTAAAAAAATTGATAGTATATAAATTAGAATAAATAGAAGAAACTTTATAGTTCCATCTATTTAATTTTTTTTACAATTGTTGTTTTATTTTAAATTATTATAAATTGTAGGATTTTAATGTATAAAAAAGTTACATCTGGAGTTTAAAAAAAAGTTACATCTGAATAATATTTTAATTTAATTTGTCTATTATTATTACAAAAATTATTTTTATTAATATTTTTGTCTTGGTAAAAAACTTTATACTTCAAAACTAGGGAATAATATTTTTAGTTCAAATGTATGTATATATATTAATGATCGATTTTATTAAAAGACTTGGTTCAGTTAAGATACTCAAAAGCGCATAGATTGTATCGATCGTATCTTTCTCTCATCAGTTTTCGCAATTCGCTGAAATCGTTGATCCTCGTTATGCCGATGTCTTCTGGATTCAATACTTTGATGGAGAATTTCACTGTTCGTGTGCAAAGAGCTGAGAATCGCCAACTAAACGTGCCTCTGATTTCTCCCTTCACTATCGCTTCTTCACGGCTTGATACAGTTGGTAATGTTGCGATTCGGATTCAGCTTAGAGATGGATGTGTTGGTTGGGGTGAGGCTCCGATTTTGCCTTCGGTTACGGCGGAGGATCAGTTTACGGCTATGGTTAAATCGCGGGAAGCTTGTGAGTTTTTGGGGGAGTTACCGGAGATGAAATTGGGTAATGCTCTTCGGGAGATTGGCAGAGTTCTTCCGGGTCATCGATTTGCCTCTGTGAGTAGTCTCTCGCCATGGCTGTAATTTCCCTGACTGGAACTTGCTTTTTTTAATAGAAATCTAGGGTTTCTCTCCCGCCATTAAGACTTAGTATGGTTCTTATTTCTTGATTTTGAGCTTGATTTAGGCATTATTGGCTTGGTTTTGAGTTTGATTTAGGTTTTGAGCTTGATTTTAGGCATTATTGTCTTGATTTTGAGCTTGATTTAGGTTTCCATTGGTCATGATTTTCACTAGAGAACAGTGTATCTCTGTTTAAAATTTGGTGAAGGTAAGAGCGGGAATGGAGATGGCAATGATCGATGCAGCAGCTAAGAGCGTAGAAACTCCATTGTGGAAACTATTTGGTGGAGCTTCGAATACAATTACCACAGACATAACAGTTCTGTTCTCACCTTAGCTCTTCTGGTTAGAGTGTTTATCAATTCCCTTTCATTATATGTATCAAATTCGTTAGATTAGATAAGTCAAAAACTGCATTTCTTGTGATTGATGATGGAGTTTTAAATTGTTTCTAGATGACTATGTGTTGTGTGATTTACATGGATGCGGGTCTAAAAGAAGTTTATGATGTTGAATGCTCAGATTCCTATAGTTCCTCCATCAGAAGCTTCGAAATTGGCTTTAAAGTACAGAAAAGAAGGCTTCGAAACCTTGAAACTCAAAGTTGGGAAGAATCTTAAAGCAGACATTGAAGTTCTCCAAGCTATACGTGAAGTCCACCCTACTTGTTCCTTCATCTTAGATGCAAATGAAGGTTATGCAACAGAGGAAGCTGTTGAAGTTCTCGAAAAGCTTCATGGTAAAGAATGGTTTCCAAATCAATCGTCTACCTTCTCGGTTAGTTCTTAAAGACATTGGCTTGTTAAACCCTGAAGTCTTCTGATTGTTTTGCGCAGAAATGAAGGTTAACCCGATTCTCTTTGAGCAACCGGTCAACAGAGACAATTGGGATGGTCTTAGTCATGTAACTCAAATTGCAAAGAACAGATTTGGAGTCTCAGTTGCAGCAGATGAGAGTTGCAGAGACTTGAATGATCTCAAGAAAATCATAAAAGATGATATTGTAGATGTCATTAACATCAAAATCGCCAAAAGTGGAATCATTGAGGCTCTTGAGTTAATTGAATTAGCAAGATCATCTGGTATTGAGCTGATGATTGGAGGAATGGTTGAAACAAGATTAGCAATGGGATTCTCCGGTCATATTGCTGCCGGCATGGGATGTTTTAGGTAATGAATTCACCACATTTATTTGCTTTTTCAGTTAAATGATTTAGATAACCATTATACAATTCTAATATATCAAAAGTAATATACAGATTCATCGACTTGGATACTCCACTTCTTCTGGCTAATGATCCCGTTCAAGGTGGCTACAAAGGTACACTTGTCTGTTTATTTCATATTAAAGAATTATGGGAAATAAACGTTTGGTTTGTTTAGCCAAAAAAAATCCACTTATTTTTTCTTTGTTGGTAAAGAAAAATCCACTTTTTTTTTGTTGGTAAAGAAAAATCCATTTATTGAATTGATAAACAAAAAATTCTTTATTTTATTAAATTAACGACAAAAATTTTAGGTTTTTTTTTTGAGAAAAAAAAGAGAGTTTGTTTGGTAAATTCAAATTTGTAGGATTTTTTTACTCAACGACGAAACTGTAAAGTTTTTCTTGTCATAATCCGGTCCAATAGACAAATTTCTGCACAAACACCTAATCACTGGGCTACTTTGCTCCGATTTCTTTGTGTAGTGCGTGTCTTACTTGTAATAACCTCTTAGTTTTTGTTATTGGTCTATATATGTCTTTGTTCAAAGATGAACCGAAACTAAGTTGTTGCTGGTACAGCATCGGGTGCTGTCTACAAATTCAAAGATAATGGAGGTCATGGAGGATATCTTGAGTGGGATGATCTTGCCTTGTGAAGTTGTGAGTTCCACAAGGATCTAATAGCGAATCTGAGGAGATGAGAATAGAGATTTGATGATTGGGTTTAGGGTTTGAAGCAGCAGCATGGGAACTACTTAATGCTTCTTGTTTTCTTCTCTCTTGTCTTGTCTTCTTCGTCTCTGGAAGCCTCTAACGTGCACTCAGATTACGTCTTTTGGGGTTTGGTCTGGTCCTTATTTGTCATGTTCTCAATAAAACTTGGACCCCATCTATTTTATTTTATTTTATTTTTACTTGGACCGACCTATCAGCATGTAGTATATGGCATCTCTACGAATTCATTAAAAAAAATGAGTAATTTGATTATTCGGTTTTACTTCAGCCTCTATATATTATTACATGTAATTTTTGTTTTTTTGTTAAGTCATATACGTGTATTAATTAATAGGGTCAGTAAAAGAGAGCAAGTTATATTACATCTAAAATAAATACATTTTATTCTCGCTATATTAACTTTTAATTAATTTATTATGGAATGAAATTTTGGAATTTCTAAAATGTGTTTGTTTATATAAAAAAGTTAAATAAAAATAGAATTATAAAGTGAACTATAAACAGAATTAAGAGGTATAATTAATAAGAGTGCAAAGTGTGACAACTACTCACTAGGCGTGACATTTCTTAAAGTTCTTTGTTCACATTTTGGACCCACTTTCTATGATTATTTTCGTGCATAATTTAATTATTATTATTATCGGACATTATTGTAATTTTTTATTTTACATTATAGTGAATTACAAAATCTTCAACTAGATTTATCTTCATCATTTCCATATATTAAGAATATATAAATATCAATTTTATCACGAGAGTTGATATTAAGCCTGACAATGAAGGACATATACAAAGCTACAAAATGTCAACAACAAATAATGTGTGGACGTAACTTTTTAGTGAATAGAAGACTTTAGAACAAATAGTAAATTATTACACCAAACTTTTAATTTCTTCCATTTTGTTATTTTTTTTACATATGATTAGACTCTTTATTTCGGTGCCTAACTCTATTTTATTTACATATATATACATATACTTTTAATGTTTTGTTTATTTTAGTTTTTTGTTTAACCAAAAAAACTAATATAAATATTATAATCCCATTTCATGAATGCATAAATATTGAATTACTAAAAATTCTCAATAGTCGAAAAATTATCAAAAATATTTTTGTTAACCAAGTTTTATTGATGATCAAAATAAGCCGTTTAATTTTTAGTTTACACATAAAATTTAATTTTCTGAATTATAACAATAGATTTAAATTAAACCACATATTATATCATATGATATTATAGTATACAAAAAGAATTAAACTAAATTGTTTTTTTTATTTCATTCGAAAAAAAGTTGTATCTAATGAGTGATTATGGTAATGATTAATCACACGAATCCAAAACGCACGCGTCATCTCAAATTAATCATTCTTTCTATATAACAATTAATTAGTTTATGTTTCTATATTCTATTTACATTATTGGTATTATTATTATCCCATTAATATTATACAGTAATAATTAAAATGAAGATTATAGAAAAGTAAAGTAGTAAACAAATGTTGAGACGACACAAGTACCATCACCGAAAGCTCTCTTTCTTTCGCCTCCTAAGTCTTCACATTTGGACCCCACTTTTTTTTTATATAAATTATTCCTATTTTTAATTCGCATTACAAAAATATTAATTCTTTCATAAATTCTATATAATATAGTGAAAGTACTCAATTAGTTATATTTATTAATTAGTACTCTTTTTATTCGACATATAAGATGGAGTTCAAACATATTTATATATACTATATCATAATTTTCTTCACTTTTTTGTGTCATATATTTATATACACACGCATTGAGTGTAAATGTATAATTGACTTGAATTTTCTAAATATTTTTCTCCCACTATTTTTAGTGCTACTTGTCCACTAAAAAAAAGTAAAGATAATGTGTTATTTTTTTCTGACAGGAAATATTTTATGTGTATTTATATATAAATAAAATACATCTTAGAAAATATTTTATGTGTATTTATATATAAATAAAATATTTTGTATCCTATACCATTTAATCTAAATTGATTGTATAAATTTATAATTCTATTTATTAAACTTAATTAAATGATACATTTTTTAGGCAACATGAGTTAGATTAACATGATTTTTTTTTGTATCTAAATATATATTGTCCTAAAAAAATGAATTACATTTTTTAATTAAATTAAACATATATGATTTGTAATATTCTGTTATTGTATTTAAGCAAATTTTAATGTTTAAAATAGTGTTTAAGATTTATAAATCACATCTTAAGCAAATTGAATCAAGCAAACAATATTATGTTATAAACTTTTCTTTTTTTGGCAACGTTCGGTTAAACATTATGTTATAAACTTTGACAACGTAAAATAATAGTATAAATAAATAAGTTGATAGAGCGGGAGCAAGTGGGCAGGTGGTTGTCACACCTCTGTTTCCAGTTTCACTTCGGGAGTTCGACTCCTCTCCCTCTATGGGATATGGCCAGTGGGGCCCACATAAAAAAAAAAGACAAAAAAAAGATAATAATAAGTTGATAAACAAAAAAAAAGGTACGTCTATAAGCAATAGCACTAATTATTATTTTTTATTAAATTTGTTGAAATATGTATAAAAAAATGTTCACTTTTTCTCTCTATAAATAGAAAGATTTCCACAAAGACTTAAACACACGCTTCAAAACTCTCAAGTAAAACACACACACACAAAAGAAGCAAGAAAATGGCAATGAAAAGCACATGGATTTCCCTTTTTGCCCTCGCGGCGTTTCTGTTAATCGCGTCAGCGAGTTTCCCAGCGGTAGAAGCGGTTACATGTTCTCCAATGCAACTAAGCCCATGCGCGGCTGCGATAACGTCCTCAACGCCACCATCAGCGTTATGTTGCGCTAAGCTTAAAGAACAAAAACCATGTCTTTGCGGTTACATAAAGAACCCTAGTCTTCGTCGTTTTGTTAGCTCTCCAAATGCTCGTAAAGTTTCCACAAGCTGCAAACTTCCCATCCCAAGGTGTTGAATTCACTTAATTAATGCTTTTGTACCCTAATTACTATTTGAACAATAACAATGTATGATGATGATGATCATCATCATCATCATCATCTTCAATTTCATCTTGATGCTTGTATCCTAGTATTTTAGATTCTGGTTTTTTCAATGTTGGTGTTTATGTATGATGTAATGGGTTTAAAAATGATATAATATATGAAATATTTTTATAAGAATCAATGGGTTTACATGGAATCTTATCTCACTGTACATTCAACAACATCACTGGACACAAAATCTTTGAAAATTCACAAGAGAAGATCTGGGATTTGGACACTTACTTGTTCTTGTTCATCTGCTTTTTTTCGACGAGATCTATGTTTACTACTACTTTCTCCATTTTTTTTCTTCTTCTTCTTCTTCTGGACTGAAACATGAACAGTTTCTTTGTTGTCGTTTTCTATAACCTTATCCTTTCCTTTACCAAGAAGAGCGGTCTGGATTTCACGTCCTAAACGTTCAGATTCAGGAACTGTGTCTGGTTTTGTCTCTGGTTCATCGTCTTCCTCGTCTAGTTTGACCACTACAGGTCTTGGTTTGGTTTGGTTTAGCTTTCTTTTCGGGTTAAACGAGTCCATGTATATCTCATTCGCTGGTGGGTATCCGTTGGTGTGATCGTTAACGTTGTGGTCGCTGTTTTGAGAGGAGAGGTAATAGAGGCCATGGCGTTTACGGTGTTCTGCTAGAAGAGATGTAGATTCCACTGGAGGTGAAGATGGTGAGGCTTCTTGTTGATCTTTGATTCTGAGTTCGGAGACAGAGAAACTGATTTTGTCTTGGGGATAGAACGGATTTGATTCGACTTGTTCAAGAAATTCTCCACAAATCTGTTCTAGATCTTCGAGATTCTCTTTAAGGTCTGATCCGTCTGGTAATGAAACTTTCTCCTGTGCTGTTAAAGAAACTGGACCAAGCTCTTCTGAGAATACATCTTTCATGAAAGCTATGGCTCTAATGGCTTCTGTTTCACTGTATTTGGAGGTTTGATTCTCGGCTAGTTCATGCTTTATCAGACTGATGAATCCTAGAACGTTCTTGGCTCTCTCTTGCAGTTCCACATCAATGTTCCCTAATAATGGCTGCAAACCAATCTCAATAACATTCATTAGATTCGATATATACTCGTGTGTGAACGTGGACCCATTCGAGCCCGAGCTTGTTGACTCTTGAGCAACGGGCGAGGAAGTCGGTTCCTGAGATGAGAAGTATGCTCCGAGACAGAAGACAAGAACTTTGAAAACGGAGTGTATGTAGATTGCTCTGATAGAAGGAGATAACAGACTAGTTCGTGGCTGCAGAAGCGCCTCTGCGATTTCGTACGGGGTTTTCGAGAGCTTGACATATTCACCTGATGCCCAAGCAGCTGCGGACAGTATTGGGTGCAAGAATTGATTACCTAGCAAAGCAGGATCAATTAACAGTGCTCGAGAAACACAAACTAGCTCGAGTCTAGCATCTTTGACTCTCAGACCGATATCGATCAACTGATGCTCAATCTCTTTCCCTCTTTGACAATGTGGGATTCTAGCCATTTCACTGAGAAGAGACAAGTACCAATCGAAGTCAACTATGATCTCATATGAGTTCTTGGAGCATGCTAGTAGAATGGAACCTATGATCTCGTTGCAGAACAAAGAGTCAGACTTAAGTGCATAGTTCGTAAGAATGCGAGAGATTTCAGACACATTATCTTCATTCACCATTGCCATTAAAAGATGTAACGCCTCAAGTTTAACATTTGGATCCTCATCACTTAGAGCCTTGATGACAGCTTCTTTATGATCCAAAACTGCCCACAAATGCTTTGGAGCAACAATCGACAAGGCGTGTAAACCGAGATACCTGAGATTCGGATCATCTTCGACAACAAACTCTCGAATCTTTGCAACTGCAAGTTTCAAAGCTGTTTCTTGATCGCTCAATGTACTCACTACGGTTCTAATACACTCAAACACCAAAGATTTTGCTACAGTTCTTCTCATATGTTCACAGATCGGATCAGCCACTTTCTTAGCTAATCTAGGCTCAATCGAAGCCAGCTTAGCAAATATTTTAAGAACCTTGATTAGAACCCAATTGTTCCTTGAATTTACCAGAATCTTGTAAAATTCTGGAGCTAAGGGAAGATAAGATATTGGATCTTTTGTGGTGAGTTCACAGAATACTCCAACAATAGCTGAAAGAATCTGCGGATCAGAGCTCTCCAGATTCTCAACAAGACGCTTGAAACATACTTTAACAGCATCGGGATACTTATCGAAAATCCTCAAAATCACACCAATAGCTTTTTTCCTAACGAAAACCTTACCGCTGCCTAAGAGAGTAAATACCTCGGAAGTTAAATCCCTAGCTAGATCATCAGTTCCAATCCTAGATAAACATTCTAGAGCAAGACTAACCTCGTACTCATTAGAACTGTTTAAATCCTTCCTGAGCTGGTTAGTAATCAGAAGCAAAACCGGTGTCTGATCGTTGAATGACTGAGTAATAGCATGATAACCAATCTTCTTATCAGCGAAGCGCGATGAAGACACGACCTCGACCGCGTGAAACGCTGCCCAAGTCATATCGACGCCATGGAGTGCAGCGAGATAGGAAAGTTTGTGGAGAGCAATGGATTTCGTGGAGATATCCGTCAATTTAATCTCGCGGCGGATTTCTTCTAGTGCTTTAGATATGAAAGTGGTTTCTCCAAGTAGCTGGAGACGAATACCTTTGATCAGATCCTCGAGACTGCGTTGGAACAGACTATCCATGAGCGAACTGGAAGACGCCATTGAAGCTAAATTTCAGAAGAACCCTAAAATGAAAACAACACAACTAGAGTTGAAATTAAGATCAGAAGCTGGAGCTAAGCAAGATCTATCAGTCTTGCAGAGCCATGACCGGAGATCAGATTTGAGGGGTTTTTTTTCCTCCGATGATCGCAATTTTCAGAAACGTAAGTCGTAACACAGGAGAGAGGAGAAAGACTTTATGGGCTTTATGAAAATAATGGCCCATTTATTTCCCGGGAAAATTAACGGAAGCCCAATAAATATATTTATATATATATATATATATATATATATAT
>ASZG01036081.1:0-11937 GCA_000411095.1 Aethionema arabicum
AGAAGTGAAAAATTAGGTGTCTTAAGAACACTTTCTGCTCTGTTTTTCTTCTTCTTATTGAGTAGTGTCTTAAGAAAATTGAAATTAGACATTTTCAATTCAATGTTCAACTATACTTGGTAAGCAGTAAAAGTCTGGCATTGCTCTGTTTCAGAGCTTTTTGATTGCGTACAGCTTCGGTTTTTTCGAACTTTTCTGCTTTTTTAATCATCCTTAAAGCTCAATGGATACTGAAATTTGATCTACAGAACAGACCCCCTAGTTTAGAGTTATTTTTGAGTCGAATGATTGTTGAATCTGACATATGGTTTGTGTCCAATGCAGGCTTAAGGTCAGCATCAATGGCTAGGTTAGTTGCTCATTCAAGAGCCTCTCCTTTAATCTGTCATATTCAGTCCCAAGAATCGACGAAAAAACCAAGTAGATCTGTTAAGATGACGCAAACTTTTCAAGCACCTGCGTTGACATTGTATAACGACTTGTTAGATTCAAGAAGTTCAATTGGATTGGTTAAAACGCCAACATCTAAATTCAATCAGTTAATCCCATCGCATAAGTGGAGAAGACTCCTAGAAGTTTCTACAAAACCAATGGTTGAAGGGTTTACTGAGACAGCAGTGAAGTCTATAATGTTGGCTCAAAAAGAAGTATAAGTCATGGCCGTTTTTTTGTTGAAACTGAGGAAATGCTAATAGGTTTAATGGACGAAAAAACCGGTTTAGCTTCAAAGTTTCTTGTAACGTTGTTGAACATATTCGACTAGAAGTCGCAATGAAGAACATTGGTAGAGTGCGTTGTAGAGGCATTCGATTTGTAGTAATCGATGATGTCGAGTTTAGTCATCGTGCTGAGCGTTTATTCGAGTTAGCAGAAGAAGAAGCTACTCAACTCGGTAACTAACTAACTCCTCCTATATTCTTATAATTGATTACATTTCTTAAAATTTGGTATATATTAATTAATAATTTTGTTAAATTAGGTGTTCTTGATCTTTCTTTGGTTGTAGGGCATAATTACATTGACTCGGAACATCTTTTGCTTGGTCTACTTCGACAAGGAGATTGTGGAGCAGTTCGTGTTCTACACAATTTAGGCGTAGACTCAACTGAGCTTTTCCGTAGGTTAGATATATTAGTTAGGGGTGGGCACAAAGAACCGTTACCCGTCTCTGACCCGTTACCCAATCCGTACCCGTTTTCAAAAGAGGATACTTGGTAACATCTGAGTCGAGTACTAACAAGTATTAGTGTTCGAATTACCCACGGGTAAGAGTCGGGTATCAAATATCAATATTTTTTTCACTATCCGCCCCGTATCCGTCATCATATTACATCATAATGTAATATAATTATAATTATCTAATTGAAATGGATATGTGGTTAATGACATCGTAGTTTTATATTTTATCATTATCTAATATATTATAAGTAACAAGTTTATGAATGCAATATTTAAATTTATAATTTATTTTAGTTTTTTTAATATAAATATCTATTGATATTTTGTCAGTTGGGATATATTAAATATATATTGTTATAAACTTTATGTATAAAATGAGATCAACAAGTCGAGTCAGGTAATTAGCGGGTATCTGTAAATTTTTAGGATATCCGTTTTTCCGAGTATCCATTTTTTTCAAGTCGGGTACAAGTATAGGTTTGTCGTTACCCGTGCGGGTCGAGTCAGGTAACAAGTATAGCAAAATTTAAGGGTACCCGATTCATGTCCACCTCTTATATTAGTTAAACAAATTGAGAAATCGAAACGAGATATGTATTAAATGTCAATTTTATTTGTGTTTTATTAATATTAGCATATGATGATACAAATTTAACAATATTATTTCTTTTTTTTTTTTTTTTTAAAAGGGAAATTACTTAACTTTTTTAAGTAATTCTTCAACTATTGCAACTTTCTACGCATATTTTTAATTAGCTAACCAATATTGTGTGTGTTTTTTTTTCTTTGGATACTTGCGCCTTATGATTCATACTTATACCTAAATCAAATAAACTTTACTTGAGAATAATATGTTTATGTTTGCAGTGTTTCGGTGTATCAATCAAAAGATAAATCAAAATAATTAATTTGTAAATACTGTTAATCGAAAAAACTAATTATTAATTAAAATAGTTAAATCCTACCGTGACTTATCAATCAAAATTCAATTTCTTCCAACAACACGAGGAAAATCACCTCATTTGGTTTATACTTATCCTCCTTTGGTTTATACTTATCCTCACTTTGTATTCCCCTTTTGCTGCAGTATCTTCTATCATCATCAGTAGATGAGACTGTTCGCTTATGGCGTGTAGGTTCTGATGAATGTATCAGTACTTTCTCACATAACAATTTTGGTATGTGTAGAGTTACATATAATAATAAACCATCATTACTCTTCAAATGCTTCTTGTATACTTAGTTTTTCTCTTGTTTTTACAGTTACTTGTGTGGCGTTTAACCCTGTGGATGATAATTACTTCATCAGCGGATCAATTGATGGAAAAGTTCGAATATGGGATGTATCTTGTTGTAGATTTGTTGACTATACAGATATAAGAGACATTGTAACAGCTGTTTGCTACCGTCCAGATGCTAAGGTATACTTTTAAAAATCTTGATTCTCTTTGATTTTCATGAGAAAGATGAGTTGCTTACTGTCTTTGACATGATTTGCAGGGTGTAGTAACTGGTTCCATGACAGGGAATTGCCGTTTCTACAACACAATAGGTAAAATTTGACTTCATTTACTTGCAATTTTGAAGTTGAGAAATCAATTTCATTGACTATATTGTGCATTTTTCAGATAATCAGCTGCAATTAGATAGAAATCAGTTTAAATGGGAAGAAGAAGGTTCCTAGCAAAAGGATTACTGGAATTCAGTTTGTTGCTGGTGATTCAGATAAAGTAATGGTTAGTTCTGCTGATTCGAAGATTCGAATAATTGTGGAGATGATGTAATCTGCAAGCTTAAAGGTGAGGAGGATGATTAGCTTTTATGAACAACACCATTTTTTTAAAGTTTATGAGTAAAGGTTGTAACTTTCTTGTGTGGGGATTTTGTCTTTGCAGCTTCTTCTAGTCTTCGGACAACATTGAGTTCGACGGCGGCTTGTTTCACGGAAGATGGTAAACATATCATTTCAGCTACAGATGATTCAGGGATCCATGTCTGGAATTATGCTGATTCTAGCAAGAAAGGGTCAAAGAAAGTGAAGACAATCCGGTCTTATGAAGGGTTTGTTTCACAGAATGTGTCTGTAGCTATACCTTGGTTTGGACAGGGAGACATGAACGATGTTATATCAGATTTGGATAAGAAGTTGCCTCATTTTCCACAAGTGGATTGTTTCTCTCCAATGAAAGGTTCAACAACTTGGCCTGAAGAAAAGCTTGAAGAAGCAGCTGTAACAGCAACTATGAGTAGTAGAGGAAAGCTTAAGCTTTTGAGAAGTGCATGTCAGAATCTTGGAGGCTCTTCAACGCATCTTTGGGGACTTGTGATCGTGACAGCGACTTGGGATGGTCGGATCAGAGTGTTCCAGAACTATGGGTTGCCTGTTCGAATCTAAGTGTTTGTGGGTCGTATAGAGTGAATATACAGAACATGTAGGATTCTTTGATTTGTTGAAATGTTTATACACATGGATCGTAAGATCTGTTGTACTCTGTTTTTGTAACAAGAATAATAAAGTATACAAAAATGTTTTTATTATGAGATAACAAGAATAATAAAGTACATTGGAAAACTACGAACCGTGGACGTACACCTCGCCATCATCAATTAAGCACATATAATTTTATTTTAATAAATTTATAATCCTAATAATATTAAATGCACTTTATTGTTCCGCGCTACTTAGAAAAAATATAATCCCGCGCTACTTGGAAAAAAAATAAAAATCCCGCGCTACGTAATAATCCTAGTAATATTAAATAAATAAATATAATCGTTGTGGCGTTGTCTCATTGGTTACTTTTTCAAAAGGCCGAAGAACCCAAAGAACCCAAGCCCATTAACAACTGTTCAACAGTTTCTAAACGGATTAAACAAAATTCAAATAAATAAATAAATTGATTAGTGTACCATCTCTGCAACTTTCTGCAGCTTTTCTTGGTTCCTCTTCTTCCTTTTTCCTCTTTTTTGATCTTCATCATCTTCATCTTTGATCTCTCTTATCTTTCTTTTAGTTTCTTTCTTTTTTTCAAGATAGATTGTTTTACATGCAATGTGGTGATAACAACAAGTTACCCTTCACAACATCTTGTTGCGCGATAACTAAGAGAAGAACGGAGCAACTTACCTAGTTTGATTCCCACTCCCCTTCATACAACAAGAGGGCACAGGTATTTCGAGAGTTGGGAACTAGGATGGGAGGAAACTTAACTCCGGAAAAAATGGAGGAGGATGATAAAGCCATCTTTCTCCATTTTTCTTTCCTCCCATCCTAGTTACCTTAACTCTCGAAATATCCGTGGCTCTTGTTGTATAAAGGGGAGTGGGAATCAAACTAGGTAAGTGGCTCTTGTTGTATAAAGGGGAGTGAGAAACAAACTAGGTATGCAGCTATGTGTGATAATCGGTCCGTTTGTTGATAACCTAAGTGTTATAATGGGCAGTGACTTAGGTTATCAACAGATGACCGATTATCACACATAGCTGCATACCTTGGTTTCTATAGCTCGAACAGTGACTCTTGTTTTTATGATGGGCATTATAACCTAAGTGTTATAATGGATCTGAAACAAGAACATGAGACCTTGGTTTCTATAGCTGGAACAGTGACTCTTGAAGAGGTGGGTTTTACAGCTCCACTTGTTCTATCTAGTTTCTTGTAAAATGTGACACGAATGATGGCTGTTGATCAAAATTCCTGGTTTTTGTTAACACAATGTACATCAATAACTAGTTGATTTTCTCCTGTTTTGATCGAATTTATTTCTGATTTTGGAAGGCCCACTGCAATTGTTGCTTGTGTCCCCACAAAGGTGCATGTTGATGGGGTTGGTGAAAGTGATTTCAACATATCTCCCAATGAGATACTGGATTCTCTCAAAATTTCTTCAATTTTGTCTTGTTTTGAGCTCTCTGCTAAACAAATTGCAATTCTTAAACATACTTTGAAAGATATTTGTCATGGTTAGGAAAAATCATATAACTCAAGGAATTTAGGGGATCAGAAGCAAATAAACTGAATAGAAATGCTACATACTAACTATGGTGTTGATTGATATCACAATTTCTCTTGTAGCACCCTGAAATCTCCCTTTTTCAATATAGATATCAAACACAGAATTTCCGGCAGGTGTCATGCGACTTATTGTTAGTGGTGGACGAGCTGCTGAAACTTCTGAATCCAAAGGCGCTGTTATTGTTGGTGTTCATACACTCTTTGAGTGTGGTCGACTTGGAGACTTTTCAAGGTGAATCTAGTATTAAAGAATATGAAATTGAGCCCTGTGATCTCCTTCTAGGTGGACCATTTCTGTATAAATCATTTGATAAAATCCTCAATTGAGACCACTGAGTGTTCTGTTGAGTTCCTCAGGTAAACATTGTGGGAGACTTCTCAGAGGAGGAAATTGAGCAATGCGACTATATAACTAATGAGGTAAGTCGGACCAAATTCACATAGTTGAGCGGAAATACAAAACGAATCGGCCCATTAATGTTTGGCCCACCAAATTTAGGCCCATGAAATGTCCTAATTACGGAGTACGAGAAGTCGATGATTCTCACGCGCTCATCGGAGAGCGTTCTTTGCAAGTTGCCCATCCGAGTCGGCAAGTTGTGTTTCATTTGAAAATAAAGCCAAAACGGTGTCGTTTTGGTCAAAAGAAAATTTGTTTGGTATAGGAATAAGTGTATCTAGTAAGACTAAAGTCAAAAGCTAGTTTCCTTCTTTTGACTCACTTCTCTCGGCCACGAGTCACGACTCGCGACTCACTAGCCCTACCTCCAGTCTTCTATGCTTCGAATTTGATTCTAAGCAAACGGGGCGGGTTTTGCGTATTGAATAGGGTAAAAGCTAACCAAGATAAAGGAGAATCTGAAGTCAATTTGTGAGGCTAGTTTTTGAATTTTTGATATTGTTGGTTTTGCTTAACACTGAAGTTGATTTGTGTAATTCGTGTGACTTCAGATGGAATTTTGAACTGGATAATGGGTAATTTCATTTTGCTATTGATTATAGCTTTGAGTTTCGTCGCTGCTACTAATTACTGTTCTTCCGCTGAGACTACTAAGGTAACTCAAAATCCATGATTCTCTTCTTATTTGTCGCTGTTCAAAGCTGTGATTCGGATTCTTTGATTACCTTATCGCTGTTTAGGTAGATGTAGAATCAAATCTTTCCTCGAGTTCGAATTTGACAAACCCCAGAGTTGGTGGATCTGATGCGGTTACCAATGTTAGTGATTCTAAGAAAAGCTATAATAAATCAAAAAACATAACCAATGATGCCAAATTGGATGATGGAAATGGTAAGAGTGAAGAAAAGAGAGAAAGTGAAAGCAATAAAAAGGATATAAGTAAATCTTCGAGGAAGAAGGAAGGTTTTAATGGTGAACAATGTGATCCATCTAACATGTGCACAGATAAAGAAGATCAGTTTGTTGCTTGTTTGCGAGTTCCAGGGAATGGTGGGGATTTGTTTAGTCGCTGTACTGCTTATATTTTAGATTTGAGTTTGTTAATTTGCCCCTTTTTATGTTGCTTTATATGTTTTCTTGTTTCACATGTTGATACAGATGCACCTCATCTCTCACTCTTGATCCAGAACAGAGGCAAAAGTCCTTTGGTTGTAACTATAACTGCTCCTGCTTTTGTCCAGCTTGAGAAGAACAAAGTTCAGCTCCTGGAAAACGAAGACACTAAGGTATAACTATATGATGTTACAGATCTCTCTCTATTCTCTTTTGTTACAGTACACTTCTTAATTCAAAAATTTACATCTGAAGAAGAAAAAACCATAGAATAGCCAAAATCTTGAATAATATCTAAAGATTGCTGAATTTTTTTTTCATTAAGTTGACTGTTACGGTGTTTGATGAGTTAAGAAAAGCTCAATTTTGTTATTTGTTTCAATTGTAGACAGCAACACAAACTAGACATCCTGATATAGTTTTGCATTCTCTGGATCCCTTAAGACTAAGATTTACTTGTTTGTACCTAAAGCTTAAAGCTTCTTTTTTGGCAGGTGAAGGTCTCCATTAAAAAAGGAAGGTCAAACAATAGTGTAATCACATTATCTTCCGGTAAAGGCCGTTGCAGCCTTGACTTAAAGGATTTGACAGCAGCACAGAACACCGAAAACAACGATACAGTCACTGTTTCTCGCCTCTCAATCATCAATTTCCGTCCACAGACACTCATTATCATCATCATCATCGCATTCTTCATTCTCGCACTCATCCTCGTCCCAGCGATAATTCACGTGTACAGAAACAAGTCACAAGGAAACAAATACCAGAGGCTTGACATGGAATTACCAGTCTCCAACAACAACGTTGTAGTGTCAAAGAATGATGAAGAAAGAAGTAATAATGGGTGGAATAATGACTGGGGAGATGATTGGGATGATGGAGATGAAGAACAGCCAAATACACCTGTTTTACCAGTTACACCAAGTGTGTCTTCAAGAGGACTTGCTTCGAGACGACTCAATAAAGAAGGTTGGAAAGATTAGTTATACTTGCTTTTGTCTTTGTTTCTATCTTCTTTATGTGTTTCCACAGTTCGAGATTCATTAAAGTTGTATTCTTGCCGGAAAAACAGTCGGCAAATATGTTCCGGTTAACTCTAATTCAAGAAGAAAATGGAAGAATGTTTATGTAGAATCAACCTTTTTCTACTTTTTTGGGCCTCTATGGCCCAAAATCAAACCCGGACAGAACTGAACAACATAAATAAAAGCCTTGAATATATATGAAGTTATTTTATTAGGACGAATTCAAAATTAAATTGTATATAATTTCCAAGCCAAATCAATATTATATTTTATTTTATAAAGGATACTATTGTTTTGTAATTTTAAGAGAAATTAATCTAGATATCCGGCTTAAATCCTGCATATTTATAATTTTAAAATTATATATATTTTTATTATAAAATTTGCAAAATTATTGTGATGACATCATTAACATGAAAGAAAAGAACATAAGAACGTGGCATGAATGTAAGAGCAGCTCCATCGGGGGTTTGTTAAAGGAGGTTCTCATCATTTAATTATATAAAATTTAATTAAAAGTAAAATATTGTCACAACCCGCCTCTTATCTAAGAGTTTATAGAACCCCTAACTACTATCGACGTGTTCACTTCTAGGCAAAAAAAAAATTCTTTTTTTATTTTTAATTTTTTTAATGAAATTTATGTCCCATCAATGATGTTAAAAACCTAAAGAAAGGTTGTTACTGATGGAGCTGCTCTAACTATCACAAAAGTATTGGGGGATATTTGAAACAGTAACAATAAAGTGGGGACTTTAATGATAGAATCAAAAAGTAAATAGTAGTATCATTAAGTTAAGTTAGTTATACACTGTTAATAACTAGTTGCCAAAAAAAAAAAAAAATACACTGTTAATAACCAAGAAGGTTTTTGTTCACCTAGGCGCCGCCGGAGATCAACACGTGGCGTTGTTTAAAACGATGTCGTAGCAATATCACATGGTGGGGACCAGTTTTTGTCTGTCAGCTGGCACGTGCGCTCATGTGCACGCAAGAAACTTCCTTCCTTCTTAATAACTCGACACAAGTCCTTTCTTGTCTCTCGCTAAACAGAGAACGTTCGATCAAAAATTTATATTGTGGGGCCCTTAATTATTGGACGGCCCAGATCAAATTTAATTTTGATACAGCAAAGTTCGATATCGTGATCTCGAGATTGTGTCGGTCAGTCTAAGCCAAAAACCAATACACATTTTTTAAACCGGTTTATTATAAAACCGACCGACACATTTTTAGTACCCTAAGCAGAAATTTATTCATTTTTGCCGTTAGTTTTTTTGATAATTAAATTTTCCTGATTTTTTCTTGGATTTTAAATTAATTACTAATTAATTAGTGATTTTGAATCACACATTATTTTTTATTTATTTTAGATTTTTGGGGTGTCAAATCTAGTAAACCGAGCAATGTGATCATGTGGACTTGTGATTGTATCCAGCTAGTAATTTAGGTTGAAATTAATTAGATTCAGTGCGTAATTAATCATATGAAAAATTATGAATTATCACTATTTATATATAGTTATTATGATTTATCACTGTCATTGACATTAAAAACAAAATACATATATCATTGTCATTTATATCGGTCACCCATGTTATGATTTCAGCATTTGTTTTATATAATAACGAATTAATAGATAAATTACTGGCCTAAACGTAAATAAATGTAAAATAAAAAATGGTCTAAAGTATATGTATTTTCTATAAAAGCATCGAAGTTCTTAAAAAAAATCTTTATAATGTAAAAATAATGCTTCTCGCTTTATCAAACACTAAGCTGTATATTTAATTAAAAAATTAAAAAGTCAACAAAATACTATTGATGTTAATATATAAAGTCAACAAAATACTTCACGACTTAGATCGATAGTTTAATACTATAATAGTCATATACAATTGTGTATTGAAGTTCGAAGTCCGCTCTATTAATGGCTGTCAATTATAAATGATAATTATATAAAGACAACTTCATTTTTAATATAACGAGCCCCAAAGACAAATAAATAGTATTAATCAATTAAGCAATTACTCTATGTAGATTATATATTTATATGTTTGTGCCTGATAAACGGATGTAACTGTAATTTATTTTAGATTTTGAATATACGCTCTATGTAAAAATTACGTCTCACACCAAAATTATATACTTATTAAAAAAAACGATGAGCAAAATAAAAGTATTGATATATAATTTATAACAAAAGACATGCATTCAAATCTTTTTGTGGCCACCTCTAGATCCTGATTTGATTACACTTGGGCCAAAACATAGGTGTATGTCTTTATCATAAATTACAAAACATAAATAAATTATTGTTACATTTTCAATTTTGTTATATACAAACTAACCAATCATACCTTTTTCTCCATATCACATCACTCGATTTGAAAAAGTGATATTTTACTTTCTCAGATATAGGATATTTGTAAAGTCTCTATAAAACTATAAATTTTAAGTTCAAATTTTAAATAACCATTGTGAATCATAAAATTATAATAAAGCCATTTAATATACATTCTGATTTCTGTATACATCATCTAAAACAATAATTGGTAGTGTAATAAATCATTAGTGGAAAAAAATAATTAAAACGAATAAGTCCAGTACATATATTTAATAATAAAAATATGGGATATGGTATTAGATAATTAATAAATTAGAGAAAAAAAGGTAACGAAATAAAGAAAAACAAAAAGTGAAATGTATTCCGTGATTGGCTCATTGTTCATGTAGAAATCTACCTTGATATACGCTCAGACGCAACTAGTGCTGCAAATCATCTGATACTTTTATATATTTATTTTTTTATTATTCGAATTTCAAATTATATATATTAAATAATTGAAATATAAAAAAAAACTTATACAAGTGAGTGACATTTAAATATGAAACGAATATACGATACGTACACCATGCTTCAATTGCGGCAATCACAACTTTATAATTGAATATAGTGGGAACACGTAACTATAATCATGGCTTTATTTTTATTTTTAATAATAAAAAGGTGTAAATATCGGGTAATATGGACAAAATTAGGTATATATTTGTCTGCCGTTTTATAAAATAAATTTTTGTAAAATGAGTAATAAATATTTAATTACACATATAATGCTTACCATACGAATTTTAATCAATATAATATGGAATGTGTATTTGAAAAGTTAAATGCATATCTCAAGATAGTACAAAAATAAGTGTTTAATTTTCAAAACATTTATTAACAAAATATACACAATTATAATGAAAAATCATATGTAGATTGTGGGCGTGGGTCGAGAGATGTTAGGAGATTAAACTCGTAGGGACCTTTGTAGTTTCTACCATTAAAGCTTCCACCCTACCCAATTTATGAATAATTATATATTTGTTAAAAAATACGATATGTATTTAAATATGTGTGTGTATATATATATGTGTATTTTAAGGAAAAATTCCAATGCTTTATAGTCTAGTGATATTTTTATTATACATCTACGCATATGGTAAGAATTGACTAAAAAACAAATTTTTTTAGTTGAAGGAATACTAACTAAAGGAATATTGTATGAAATATATCGAAATTTTGAATATGTTTCGTATTGTAACTTTTTATTATATAAAAAAAAAAATATTCACTCACTTTTTTCGGAAGTAAATTCAATTATTTTCTTACAAATACAATAATAAATTGATTAATGTGAAAGAATGGGGACAATGGATATAACATTAAAATCGTAAGTCAGTTAAAAAAACAGAAAATCGTAAGAGATCTTTAGTAGGGACACGTGTCGTTTACTTACTTCGCACGTGTGAACTCTTTGTGGGCCTCAATCCTTTGCGCGGTAGTTATGTGGCACGCGTGGAGAATCCCTCTTCACTTTATTATTGTCAAGTAACCTTTTTTTTCTATTTTTTTAATCTCCAGAATAAAGTACTAATTTTTTTTCTAAATATAATTGCTTTTAATTTGTAAATAATTGTTTTAATTTCTGAACAATGTTGATGATTTGGTATTTGCATGCGGGTTATACGCTCATATAGCTGGGGACCTCATCTATTCATATGGTTTTGTTACAAATTTAGAATTTTAAAAAGCTGGTTAAAGGAATTATTATAATTGAACTTAATAAACCTAATTCTATATTTACAGTTTCGTGGTCCTGTAACTGTCTAAAGACCGTTGATTTGATTGTTACGAAATGAAGTCATATATATATATA
>ASZG01036082.1:0-11937 GCA_000411095.1 Aethionema arabicum
AGAAGTGAAAAATTAGGTGTCTTAAGAACACTTTCTGCTCTGTTTTTCTTCTTCTTATTGAGTAGTGTCTTAAGAAAATTGAAATTAGACATTTTCAATTCAATGTTCAACTATACTTGGTAAGCAGTAAAAGTTTGGCATTACTCTGTTTCAGAGCTTTTTGATTGCGTGCAGCTTCGATTCTTTCGATCTTTTCTGCTTTTTTAATCATCCTTAAAGCTCAATGGATACTGAAATTTGATCTACAGAACAGACCCCCTAGTTTAGAGTTATTTTTGAGTCGAATGATTGTTGAATCTGACATATGGTTTGTGTCCAATGCAGGCTTAAGGTCAGCATCAATGGCTAGGTTAGTTGCTCATTCAAGAGCCTCTCCTTTAATCTGTCATATTCAGTCCCAAGAATCGACGAAAAAACCAAGTAGATCTGTTAAGATGACGCAAACTTTTCAAGCACCTGCGTTGACATTGTATAACGACTTGTTAGATTCAAGAAGTTCAATTGGATTGGTTAAAACGCCAACATCTAAATTCAATCAGTTAATCCCATCGCATAAGTGGAGAAGACTCCTAGAAGTTTCTACAAAACCAATGGTTGAAGGGTTTACTGAGACAGCAGTGAAGTCTATAATGTTGGCTCAAAAAGAAGTATAAGTCATGGCCGTTTTTTTGTTGAAACTGAGGAAATGCTAATAGGTTTAATGGACGAAAAAACCGGTTTAGCTTCAAAGTTTCTTGTAACGTTGTTGAACATATTCGACTAGAAGTCGCAATGAAGAACATTGGTAGAGTGCGTTGTAGAGGCATTCGATTTGTAGTAATCGATGATGTCGAGTTTAGTCATCGTGCTGAGCGTTTATTCGAGTTAGCAGAAGAAGAAGCTACTCAACTCGGTAACTAACTAACTCCTCCTATATTCTTATAATTGATTACATTTCTTAAAATTTGGTATATATTAATTAATAATTTTGTTAAATTAGGTGTTCTTGATCTTTCTTTGGTTGTAGGGCATAATTACATTGACTCGGAACATCTTTTGCTTGGTCTACTTCGACAAGGAGATTGTGGAGCAGTTCGTGTTCTACACAATTTAGGCGTAGACTCAACTGAGCTTTTCCGTAGGTTAGATATATTAGTTAGGGGTGGGCACAAAGAACCGTTACCCGTCTCTGACCCGTTACCCAATCCGTACCCGTTTTCAAAAGAGGATACTTGGTAACATCTGAGTCGAGTACTAACAAGTATTAGTGTTCGAATTACCCACGGGTAAGAGTCGGGTATCAAATATCAATATTTTTTTCACTATCCGCCCCGTATCCGTCATCATATTACATCATAATGTAATATAATTATAATTATCTAATTGAAATGGATATGTGGTTAATGACATCGTAGTTTTATATTTTATCATTATCTAATATATTATAAGTAACAAGTTTATGAATGCAATATTTAAATTTATAATTTATTTTAGTTTTTTTAATATAAATATCTATTGATATTTTGTCAGTTGGGATATATTAAATATATATTGTTATAAACTTTATGTATAAAATGAGATCAACAAGTCGAGTCAGGTAATTAGCGGGTATCTGTAAATTTTTAGGATATCCGTTTTTCCGAGTATCCATTTTTTTCAAGTCGGGTACAAGTATAGGTTTGTCGTTACCCGTGCGGGTCGAGTCAGGTAACAAGTATAGCAAAATTTAAGGGTACCCGATTCATGTCCACCTCTTATATTAGTTAAACAAATTGAGAAATCGAAACGAGATATGTATTAAATGTCAATTTTATTTGTGTTTTATTAATATTAGCATATGATGATACAAATTTAACAATATTATTTCTTTTTTTTTTTTTTTTTAAAAGGGAAATTACTTAACTTTTTTAAGTAATTCTTCAACTATTGCAACTTTCTACGCATATTTTTAATTAGCTAACCAATATTGTGTGTGTTTTTTTTTCTTTGGATACTTGCGCCTTATGATTCATACTTATACCTAAATCAAATAAACTTTACTTGAGAATAATATGTTTATGTTTGCAGTGTTTCGGTGTATCAATCAAAAGATAAATCAAAATAATTAATTTGTAAATACTGTTAATCGAAAAAACTAATTATTAATTAAAATAGTTAAATCCTACCGTGACTTATCAATCAAAATTCAATTTCTTCCAACAACACGAGGAAAATCACCTCATTTGGTTTATACTTATCCTCCTTTGGTTTATACTTATCCTCACTTTGTATTCCCCTTTTGCTGCAGTATCTTCTATCATCATCAGTAGATGAGACTGTTCGCTTATGGCGTGTAGGTTCTGATGAATGTATCAGTACTTTCTCACATAACAATTTTGGTATGTGTAGAGTTACATATAATAATAAACCATCATTACTCTTCAAATGCTTCTTGTATACTTAGTTTTTCTCTTGTTTTTACAGTTACTTGTGTGGCGTTTAACCCTGTGGATGATAATTACTTCATCAGCGGATCAATTGATGGAAAAGTTCGAATATGGGATGTATCTTGTTGTAGATTTGTTGACTATACAGATATAAGAGACATTGTAACAGCTGTTTGCTACCGTCCAGATGCTAAGGTATACTTTTAAAAATCTTGATTCTCTTTGATTTTCATGAGAAAGATGAGTTGCTTACTGTCTTTGACATGATTTGCAGGGTGTAGTAACTGGTTCCATGACAGGGAATTGCCGTTTCTACAACACAATAGGTAAAATTTGACTTCATTTACTTGCAATTTTGAAGTTGAGAAATCAATTTCATTGACTATATTGTGCATTTTTCAGATAATCAGCTGCAATTAGATAGAAATCAGTTTAAATGGGAAGAAGAAGGTTCCTAGCAAAAGGATTACTGGAATTCAGTTTGTTGCTGGTGATTCAGATAAAGTAATGGTTAGTTCTGCTGATTCGAAGATTCGAATAATTGTGGAGATGATGTAATCTGCAAGCTTAAAGGTGAGGAGGATGATTAGCTTTTATGAACAACACCATTTTTTTAAAGTTTATGAGTAAAGGTTGTAACTTTCTTGTGTGGGGATTTTGTCTTTGCAGCTTCTTCTAGTCTTCGGACAACATTGAGTTCGACGGCGGCTTGTTTCACGGAAGATGGTAAACATATCATTTCAGCTACAGATGATTCAGGGATCCATGTCTGGAATTATGCTGATTCTAGCAAGAAAGGGTCAAAGAAAGTGAAGACAATCCGGTCTTATGAAGGGTTTGTTTCACAGAATGTGTCTGTAGCTATACCTTGGTTTGGACAGGGAGACATGAACGATGTTATATCAGATTTGGATAAGAAGTTGCCTCATTTTCCACAAGTGGATTGTTTCTCTCCAATGAAAGGTTCAACAACTTGGCCTGAAGAAAAGCTTGAAGAAGCAGCTGTAACAGCAACTATGAGTAGTAGAGGAAAGCTTAAGCTTTTGAGAAGTGCATGTCAGAATCTTGGAGGCTCTTCAACGCATCTTTGGGGACTTGTGATCGTGACAGCGACTTGGGATGGTCGGATCAGAGTGTTCCAGAACTATGGGTTGCCTGTTCGAATCTAAGTGTTTGTGGGTCGTATAGAGTGAATATACAGAACATGTAGGATTCTTTGATTTGTTGAAATGTTTATACACATGGATCGTAAGATCTGTTGTACTCTGTTTTTGTAACAAGAATAATAAAGTATACAAAAATGTTTTTATTATGAGATAACAAGAATAATAAAGTACATTGGAAAACTACGAACCGTGGACGTACACCTCGCCATCATCAATTAAGCACATATAATTTTATTTTAATAAATTTATAATCCTAATAATATTAAATGCACTTTATTGTTCCGCGCTACTTAGAAAAAATATAATCCCGCGCTACTTGGAAAAAAAATAAAAATCCCGCGCTACGTAATAATCCTAGTAATATTAAATAAATAAATATAATCGTTGTGGCGTTGTCTCATTGGTTACTTTTTCAAAAGGCCGAAGAACCCAAAGAACCCAAGCCCATTAACAACTGTTCAACAGTTTCTAAACGGATTAAACAAAATTCAAATAAATAAATAAATTGATTAGTGTACCATCTCTGCAACTTTCTGCAGCTTTTCTTGGTTCCTCTTCTTCCTTTTTCCTCTTTTTTGATCTTCATCATCTTCATCTTTGATCTCTCTTATCTTTCTTTTAGTTTCTTTCTTTTTTTCAAGATAGATTGTTTTACATGCAATGTGGTGATAACAACAAGTTACCCTTCACAACATCTTGTTGCGCGATAACTAAGAGAAGAACGGAGCAACTTACCTAGTTTGATTCCCACTCCCCTTCATACAACAAGAGGGCACAGGTATTTCGAGAGTTGGGAACTAGGATGGGAGGAAACTTAACTCCGGAAAAAATGGAGGAGGATGATAAAGCCATCTTTCTCCATTTTTCTTTCCTCCCATCCTAGTTACCTTAACTCTCGAAATATCCGTGGCTCTTGTTGTATAAAGGGGAGTGGGAATCAAACTAGGTAAGTGGCTCTTGTTGTATAAAGGGGAGTGAGAAACAAACTAGGTATGCAGCTATGTGTGATAATCGGTCCGTTTGTTGATAACCTAAGTGTTATAATGGGCAGTGACTTAGGTTATCAACAGATGACCGATTATCACACATAGCTGCATACCTTGGTTTCTATAGCTCGAACAGTGACTCTTGTTTTTATGATGGGCATTATAACCTAAGTGTTATAATGGATCTGAAACAAGAACATGAGACCTTGGTTTCTATAGCTGGAACAGTGACTCTTGAAGAGGTGGGTTTTACAGCTCCACTTGTTCTATCTAGTTTCTTGTAAAATGTGACACGAATGATGGCTGTTGATCAAAATTCCTGGTTTTTGTTAACACAATGTACATCAATAACTAGTTGATTTTCTCCTGTTTTGATCGAATTTATTTCTGATTTTGGAAGGCCCACTGCAATTGTTGCTTGTGTCCCCACAAAGGTGCATGTTGATGGGGTTGGTGAAAGTGATTTCAACATATCTCCCAATGAGATACTGGATTCTCTCAAAATTTCTTCAATTTTGTCTTGTTTTGAGCTCTCTGCTAAACAAATTGCAATTCTTAAACATACTTTGAAAGATATTTGTCATGGTTAGGAAAAATCATATAACTCAAGGAATTTAGGGGATCAGAAGCAAATAAACTGAATAGAAATGCTACATACTAACTATGGTGTTGATTGATATCACAATTTCTCTTGTAGCACCCTGAAATCTCCCTTTTTCAATATAGATATCAAACACAGAATTTCCGGCAGGTGTCATGCGACTTATTGTTAGTGGTGGACGAGCTGCTGAAACTTCTGAATCCAAAGGCGCTGTTATTGTTGGTGTTCATACACTCTTTGAGTGTGGTCGACTTGGAGACTTTTCAAGGTGAATCTAGTATTAAAGAATATGAAATTGAGCCCTGTGATCTCCTTCTAGGTGGACCATTTCTGTATAAATCATTTGATAAAATCCTCAATTGAGACCACTGAGTGTTCTGTTGAGTTCCTCAGGTAAACATTGTGGGAGACTTCTCAGAGGAGGAAATTGAGCAATGCGACTATATAACTAATGAGGTAAGTCGGACCAAATTCACATAGTTGAGCGGAAATACAAAACGAATCGGCCCATTAATGTTTGGCCCACCAAATTTAGGCCCATGAAATGTCCTAATTACGGAGTACGAGAAGTCGATGATTCTCACGCGCTCATCGGAGAGCGTTCTTTGCAAGTTGCCCATCCGAGTCGGCAAGTTGTGTTTCATTTGAAAATAAAGCCAAAACGGTGTCGTTTTGGTCAAAAGAAAATTTGTTTGGTATAGGAATAAGTGTATCTAGTAAGACTAAAGTCAAAAGCTAGTTTCCTTCTTTTGACTCACTTCTCTCGGCCACGAGTCACGACTCGCGACTCACTAGCCCTACCTCCAGTCTTCTATGCTTCGAATTTGATTCTAAGCAAACGGGGCGGGTTTTGCGTATTGAATAGGGTAAAAGCTAACCAAGATAAAGGAGAATCTGAAGTCAATTTGTGAGGCTAGTTTTTGAATTTTTGATATTGTTGGTTTTGCTTAACACTGAAGTTGATTTGTGTAATTCGTGTGACTTCAGATGGAATTTTGAACTGGATAATGGGTAATTTCATTTTGCTATTGATTATAGCTTTGAGTTTCGTCGCTGCTACTAATTACTGTTCTTCCGCTGAGACTACTAAGGTAACTCAAAATCCATGATTCTCTTCTTATTTGTCGCTGTTCAAAGCTGTGATTCGGATTCTTTGATTACCTTATCGCTGTTTAGGTAGATGTAGAATCAAATCTTTCCTCGAGTTCGAATTTGACAAACCCCAGAGTTGGTGGATCTGATGCGGTTACCAATGTTAGTGATTCTAAGAAAAGCTATAATAAATCAAAAAACATAACCAATGATGCCAAATTGGATGATGGAAATGGTAAGAGTGAAGAAAAGAGAGAAAGTGAAAGCAATAAAAAGGATATAAGTAAATCTTCGAGGAAGAAGGAAGGTTTTAATGGTGAACAATGTGATCCATCTAACATGTGCACAGATAAAGAAGATCAGTTTGTTGCTTGTTTGCGAGTTCCAGGGAATGGTGGGGATTTGTTTAGTCGCTGTACTGCTTATATTTTAGATTTGAGTTTGTTAATTTGCCCCTTTTTATGTTGCTTTATATGTTTTCTTGTTTCACATGTTGATACAGATGCACCTCATCTCTCACTCTTGATCCAGAACAGAGGCAAAAGTCCTTTGGTTGTAACTATAACTGCTCCTGCTTTTGTCCAGCTTGAGAAGAACAAAGTTCAGCTCCTGGAAAACGAAGACACTAAGGTATAACTATATGATGTTACAGATCTCTCTCTATTCTCTTTTGTTACAGTACACTTCTTAATTCAAAAATTTACATCTGAAGAAGAAAAAACCATAGAATAGCCAAAATCTTGAATAATATCTAAAGATTGCTGAATTTTTTTTTCATTAAGTTGACTGTTACGGTGTTTGATGAGTTAAGAAAAGCTCAATTTTGTTATTTGTTTCAATTGTAGACAGCAACACAAACTAGACATCCTGATATAGTTTTGCATTCTCTGGATCCCTTAAGACTAAGATTTACTTGTTTGTACCTAAAGCTTAAAGCTTCTTTTTTGGCAGGTGAAGGTCTCCATTAAAAAAGGAAGGTCAAACAATAGTGTAATCACATTATCTTCCGGTAAAGGCCGTTGCAGCCTTGACTTAAAGGATTTGACAGCAGCACAGAACACCGAAAACAACGATACAGTCACTGTTTCTCGCCTCTCAATCATCAATTTCCGTCCACAGACACTCATTATCATCATCATCATCGCATTCTTCATTCTCGCACTCATCCTCGTCCCAGCGATAATTCACGTGTACAGAAACAAGTCACAAGGAAACAAATACCAGAGGCTTGACATGGAATTACCAGTCTCCAACAACAACGTTGTAGTGTCAAAGAATGATGAAGAAAGAAGTAATAATGGGTGGAATAATGACTGGGGAGATGATTGGGATGATGGAGATGAAGAACAGCCAAATACACCTGTTTTACCAGTTACACCAAGTGTGTCTTCAAGAGGACTTGCTTCGAGACGACTCAATAAAGAAGGTTGGAAAGATTAGTTATACTTGCTTTTGTCTTTGTTTCTATCTTCTTTATGTGTTTCCACAGTTCGAGATTCATTAAAGTTGTATTCTTGCCGGAAAAACAGTCGGCAAATATGTTCCGGTTAACTCTAATTCAAGAAGAAAATGGAAGAATGTTTATGTAGAATCAACCTTTTTCTACTTTTTTGGGCCTCTATGGCCCAAAATCAAACCCGGACAGAACTGAACAACATAAATAAAAGCCTTGAATATATATGAAGTTATTTTATTAGGACGAATTCAAAATTAAATTGTATATAATTTCCAAGCCAAATCAATATTATATTTTATTTTATAAAGGATACTATTGTTTTGTAATTTTAAGAGAAATTAATCTAGATATCCGGCTTAAATCCTGCATATTTATAATTTTAAAATTATATATATTTTTATTATAAAATTTGCAAAATTATTGTGATGACATCATTAACATGAAAGAAAAGAACATAAGAACGTGGCATGAATGTAAGAGCAGCTCCATCGGGGGTTTGTTAAAGGAGGTTCTCATCATTTAATTATATAAAATTTAATTAAAAGTAAAATATTGTCACAACCCGCCTCTTATCTAAGAGTTTATAGAACCCCTAACTACTATCGACGTGTTCACTTCTAGGCAAAAAAAAAATTCTTTTTTTATTTTTAATTTTTTTAATGAAATTTATGTCCCATCAATGATGTTAAAAACCTAAAGAAAGGTTGTTACTGATGGAGCTGCTCTAACTATCACAAAAGTATTGGGGGATATTTGAAACAGTAACAATAAAGTGGGGACTTTAATGATAGAATCAAAAAGTAAATAGTAGTATCATTAAGTTAAGTTAGTTATACACTGTTAATAACTAGTTGCCAAAAAAAAAAAAAAATACACTGTTAATAACCAAGAAGGTTTTTGTTCACCTAGGCGCCGCCGGAGATCAACACGTGGCGTTGTTTAAAACGATGTCGTAGCAATATCACATGGTGGGGACCAGTTTTTGTCTGTCAGCTGGCACGTGCGCTCATGTGCACGCAAGAAACTTCCTTCCTTCTTAATAACTCGACACAAGTCCTTTCTTGTCTCTCGCTAAACAGAGAACGTTCGATCAAAAATTTATATTGTGGGGCCCTTAATTATTGGACGGCCCAGATCAAATTTAATTTTGATACAGCAAAGTTCGATATCGTGATCTCGAGATTGTGTCGGTCAGTCTAAGCCAAAAACCAATACACATTTTTTAAACCGGTTTATTATAAAACCGACCGACACATTTTTAGTACCCTAAGCAGAAATTTATTCATTTTTGCCGTTAGTTTTTTTGATAATTAAATTTTCCTGATTTTTTCTTGGATTTTAAATTAATTACTAATTAATTAGTGATTTTGAATCACACATTATTTTTTATTTATTTTAGATTTTTGGGGTGTCAAATCTAGTAAACCGAGCAATGTGATCATGTGGACTTGTGATTGTATCCAGCTAGTAATTTAGGTTGAAATTAATTAGATTCAGTGCGTAATTAATCATATGAAAAATTATGAATTATCACTATTTATATATAGTTATTATGATTTATCACTGTCATTGACATTAAAAACAAAATACATATATCATTGTCATTTATATCGGTCACCCATGTTATGATTTCAGCATTTGTTTTATATAATAACGAATTAATAGATAAATTACTGGCCTAAACGTAAATAAATGTAAAATAAAAAATGGTCTAAAGTATATGTATTTTCTATAAAAGCATCGAAGTTCTTAAAAAAAATCTTTATAATGTAAAAATAATGCTTCTCGCTTTATCAAACACTAAGCTGTATATTTAATTAAAAAATTAAAAAGTCAACAAAATACTATTGATGTTAATATATAAAGTCAACAAAATACTTCACGACTTAGATCGATAGTTTAATACTATAATAGTCATATACAATTGTGTATTGAAGTTCGAAGTCCGCTCTATTAATGGCTGTCAATTATAAATGATAATTATATAAAGACAACTTCATTTTTAATATAACGAGCCCCAAAGACAAATAAATAGTATTAATCAATTAAGCAATTACTCTATGTAGATTATATATTTATATGTTTGTGCCTGATAAACGGATGTAACTGTAATTTATTTTAGATTTTGAATATACGCTCTATGTAAAAATTACGTCTCACACCAAAATTATATACTTATTAAAAAAAACGATGAGCAAAATAAAAGTATTGATATATAATTTATAACAAAAGACATGCATTCAAATCTTTTTGTGGCCACCTCTAGATCCTGATTTGATTACACTTGGGCCAAAACATAGGTGTATGTCTTTATCATAAATTACAAAACATAAATAAATTATTGTTACATTTTCAATTTTGTTATATACAAACTAACCAATCATACCTTTTTCTCCATATCACATCACTCGATTTGAAAAAGTGATATTTTACTTTCTCAGATATAGGATATTTGTAAAGTCTCTATAAAACTATAAATTTTAAGTTCAAATTTTAAATAACCATTGTGAATCATAAAATTATAATAAAGCCATTTAATATACATTCTGATTTCTGTATACATCATCTAAAACAATAATTGGTAGTGTAATAAATCATTAGTGGAAAAAAATAATTAAAACGAATAAGTCCAGTACATATATTTAATAATAAAAATATGGGATATGGTATTAGATAATTAATAAATTAGAGAAAAAAAGGTAACGAAATAAAGAAAAACAAAAAGTGAAATGTATTCCGTGATTGGCTCATTGTTCATGTAGAAATCTACCTTGATATACGCTCAGACGCAACTAGTGCTGCAAATCATCTGATACTTTTATATATTTATTTTTTTATTATTCGAATTTCAAATTATATATATTAAATAATTGAAATATAAAAAAAAACTTATACAAGTGAGTGACATTTAAATATGAAACGAATATACGATACGTACACCATGCTTCAATTGCGGCAATCACAACTTTATAATTGAATATAGTGGGAACACGTAACTATAATCATGGCTTTATTTTTATTTTTAATAATAAAAAGGTGTAAATATCGGGTAATATGGACAAAATTAGGTATATATTTGTCTGCCGTTTTATAAAATAAATTTTTGTAAAATGAGTAATAAATATTTAATTACACATATAATGCTTACCATACGAATTTTAATCAATATAATATGGAATGTGTATTTGAAAAGTTAAATGCATATCTCAAGATAGTACAAAAATAAGTGTTTAATTTTCAAAACATTTATTAACAAAATATACACAATTATAATGAAAAATCATATGTAGATTGTGGGCGTGGGTCGAGAGATGTTAGGAGATTAAACTCGTAGGGACCTTTGTAGTTTCTACCATTAAAGCTTCCACCCTACCCAATTTATGAATAATTATATATTTGTTAAAAAATACGATATGTATTTAAATATGTGTGTGTATATATATATGTGTATTTTAAGGAAAAATTCCAATGCTTTATAGTCTAGTGATATTTTTATTATACATCTACGCATATGGTAAGAATTGACTAAAAAACAAATTTTTTTAGTTGAAGGAATACTAACTAAAGGAATATTGTATGAAATATATCGAAATTTTGAATATGTTTCGTATTGTAACTTTTTATTATATAAAAAAAAAAATATTCACTCACTTTTTTCGGAAGTAAATTCAATTATTTTCTTACAAATACAATAATAAATTGATTAATGTGAAAGAATGGGGACAATGGATATAACATTAAAATCGTAAGTCAGTTAAAAAAACAGAAAATCGTAAGAGATCTTTAGTAGGGACACGTGTCGTTTACTTACTTCGCACGTGTGAACTCTTTGTGGGCCTCAATCCTTTGCGCGGTAGTTATGTGGCACGCGTGGAGAATCCCTCTTCACTTTATTATTGTCAAGTAACCTTTTTTTTCTATTTTTTTAATCTCCAGAATAAAGTACTAATTTTTTTTCTAAATATAATTGCTTTTAATTTGTAAATAATTGTTTTAATTTCTGAACAATGTTGATGATTTGGTATTTGCATGCGGGTTATACGCTCATATAGCTGGGGACCTCATCTATTCATATGGTTTTGTTACAAATTTAGAATTTTAAAAAGCTGGTTAAAGGAATTATTATAATTGAACTTAATAAACCTAATTCTATATTTACAGTTTCGTGGTCCTGTAACTGTCTAAAGACCGTTGATTTGATTGTTACGAAATGAAGTCATATATATATATA
>ASZG01036083.1:0-11948 GCA_000411095.1 Aethionema arabicum
GGGTTCGGTTCGGTTTTTCGGTTCTGGTTTTTATGCCCAGCCCTAACCTGTGTGGTGAAGAAGAAGTAACAAGTTTGACAAAATGTGTTTTTTTAACAGGTTAAAGTTTACACAAGCAGGAAAGCATTGGGACATTCACTTAACGATACGAAAACAGCAGTTAAACAGTTAGATAAACTCATTACTGGAATCTTAACGGTGATAACTTTCATCATCTGGTTGATACTTCTAGAGGTAGCAAAGACCAAGTTTTTGCTGTTTATCTCCTCACAATTTGTGGGTCTAGCCTTCATAATTGGTAGCACTTGTAAGAATATCTTTGAATCTGTTATCTTCGTCTTCGTGATGCATCCTTATGACGTGGGAGACCGTTGCGTTGTCGACGGTGAAATGGTAACTAATAACTAACTTTTGAGCTCTGAATCATTAATGGCTTTTGGTTTACTAATTCATAATCCAATTTATGACTTTTTTGTTTTGGTTTTTGAAGTTGCTTGTTGAAGAAATAGATCTGATGACAACAGTGTTCTTGAAGATTAATAATGAGAAAGTGTTCTATCCAAACACTGTTTTGGCTTCAAAACCAATAAGTAATTATTACAGAAGTCCAGATATGGGAGATGGTCTTGAGTTCTCAATCGCATTCACAACACCAGTGGCCAAAATCTTGACTTTCAAAGAAAAAGTTAAAGAGTAAGTTGAAATAACAAAACCCTTTGAAAGCTATGTTTTTAAAACTGGACCGGTGGTTGGACCGGGTTCAACCATGAATCGGAAGTTTCAGCGGTTCGGGTTACTAGTAAAAACCACTTGTAATTAGTCCGGTTATAAAACCAGGTTCAACCAACAAAAACTCAAAAACCGGTGAACCAAAAAACCAAATAAAACTCGGTTTAATATAAAAATGAATTTTTTATACTTTTTTCAATTTGAAATTTTTAACTTTTAGCAATTTTTTTAATTGTTATAATTTTAGTTTCTTATTTTTTTGGTTTTTTTAAACACTATAGTTATTAAAATAATTTATTTGATGTCTAAAATTTATACATATATTAATATTGAAAAATATATATAATTATGTATAATATTTTTAAAACATTATCGAACCTGGTCGAACTCAATCGAACCATATTAATCCATGACTCAAAAATAATTTCGGTTCAGTCACCGGTCCGGTTTTAAAAACATAGTTTGAAAACCATTCACATTGTTGGTATGTTGTGTTGTTGTAAATAAGTGTTTTTTGTGTGTTTGTGTTTGGTCAGATACTTGGAGCAGAACCCACATTATTTTCATCCAGAACATACAGTGGTTCTTAAAGAGATAGAGAACATGAACAAGTTAAAGATGGCTGTCTTCTTCCTCCACACTATTACTTTCCAGCAATTTCAAGAGAAGAATCTGAGAAAAACAGAGTTTGTCATCGCCATAAAGAAATTCTTCGAGGATCTTCAGATAGAATACTCACTGCTACCTCAAGATGTTAATCTTACCAAAAAGTGAGCCTAAAATCCACAAAAAAGATTCACCATTTATATGCTTAATTTACAAAATTTATGTTTCCTTTTCTTCCGAACTCAGTCATTTAACTTGGATGGTTTCTGTCAATAAAGTGTTTTTTTTTTATGATTTCGCTCACCATAATTGGTCTCTTTCACGTGTTCAACCAAAGCATAGGATTAGAGATTATATCATTGTTTTTTCCGCAGTGGCAACAAGTAACAACCATAGTATAGACTCAACTCAGAAATCGCAATTGTGAATAAAACCCTAAAACCAAATCTCAAACAAAATCGAAATCCAATTTACTGTTAATGTAACTCGCCTCTCTCTCTGTGATTTAGCTATTACCTAGAAGGTAACACCTACTAAAGCTTCAATCCACAACAATGTCGTTGCCAAAAGAAGTAATCAAGAACTACCTTCTTGCTCAGCAAGAAGAACGATTTCACTTTTTTATTTTCAAAATCATAAGTACATTATAGTTTGTATTTCTACAGTTTATATAGTCGTTTGGTACATTTTAATTGTGGTTTAATAATTGGATAAGTCCGGTTTAGTGATGGTTTAATTGGTCCGGTTTAATTATGTTTTAACGGTAAGTAGTTTAACTCTTCTATTTCATACTCTGTTTCCTTCTCTGCATTTCCTTACTCTGTTTTTTCTTCTTCTCTTCTTCTTTCTTCAATTAACGGTAACATTTACCTCCACCCCTGACAAGTCACACGAAGACGAGGAAGAAGAAGACCAAGAAATCGATTGAAGAAGAACACGAATACGATTGAAGAAGAAGCAATTGCCGGTTGAAGAAAAAAAATCGTCGGTTGATGGAACAAAGAAGAAGCTTCAAAAGATTAAGGGTAGATTGGATATAATTTGTGTAATGTATTATTTTTTTGTTATTTTAATTTTATTATTAAATCATGTTTAATTAATGAAAAAATTGTTTTGGTCTCTTCATCAATTGTTAGTATAATATGCATATTGGAAGAGTTAGCTGAGACATTAGTGAAAGAGGTTGGCTACGGACACAAATTCTTCAAAAAAAAAAAACTTACCAAAATATATAATGAATGTATAAAATTTCTTGATGTATCATTGTATGTGTAAGGAAGTAAATGTTCATTTTTAGTTAATTTGATTGGAAGATTATGTCATAAGAGTTGATAGTTGCTCTTTTTCTCCTAAAATTATTTTCCCTTGATCTAAAATAAATAATTGTTTTATCTTTTTTTTGTATTCTCTAAACGTATTCCATACATTTTCTTAATTGAGTCATTTACTTTCTTTGGAATATTTGGATATTATGATTTTGAGCTGGTCGGAAACATCATGGGATTTCTATTTACATTTTGACAACAATATAAAAAAGTACATATGGTTAATTAGAGAATTAAAATAGAGCAAAAGAATAGACATAAAACCGTCACTTGCCTCTGACATAATTCATGGAAAATGTAATTTAAGCTTATCATTTTCATTTTTAATGTATATATACACCGAGTCTTATTTTAACCTATTCAAAAATCACCGATGATAGCTACTATAACAACAGCCCACAACATAATCGTTATTACAGCTCACGGCAACAAGTGTGCATTTATATAAATTTGTACAATGCATAATATCAATAATTAATTTGCTTAAAACAAAAATAATAATTATATGTAGACAAAAAAATACTAATTATTATTCAATATTTAAAAATAAACCCATCCTCCTAACTAAAATGCATTCAAAAAATGAAGTTGGCGCTTCGGCTTCGCACATGGCAAACACCAGACTGATCTTCAAAGAAAATCACCCTCCCTCCCTCTCTGACTCTTCTTGATTCATTTGTCCACGAAAGAATCCAAATTCTTATAGATACTATCTTTTGTCTTCTTAAATCTCTTCTAGCTTACTTTGCAAGAATAATAAGCTTCCATTAAACGTCTCCATTATCTTGCTCAATTGTTGTTTTCCTGCTCAATAATTGAGTTTGGTATCAACTACGTACTTGTAAGCTCTTTTTTATATAGCTAGCCCTTTAATAAATTTTGATAAGTTTTTTCAAATGTCAGAGTCTTAAATGTCTGAAAAATTAATCAAGAACTCATTGTATTCTACTGGTGTAGGTGAGATGGGGATGGCTGAGAGGAAAAGCAGCAAAGAAGGAGAAGTTGTTATCAACGTATCAAGTAAAGAAGCGCCAAACAATTCACATGAGCCTTTTAATGTACCGGATTCACCAGAGCTAGAGGCGGTGGTACTTGCGAAAGCAGTATCTTTTAGTTCTCCCTCACCTGAAACGTGCAAGCGTGGTGGGAATACTCATAAACCACCAAAAGTTCCAACAGATAACTATGAATCTTGTTTAAACCGAAGGAGATCTCCCTCGCGGTCAGTCTACTCTAAGTCCAAATCTAGGTTTGTTGAACAATCATATGATCAAAAAGATGAAGAAGGTGCTTCTTCATTTTCAAGGAATCCTCTTACCATAGGTTCTCCTCCTAATAACAAATCATTTCGGAGTATTGCGTCACCAGCTCTTACCAAAGTTGGTCACGAGGAGGTGGATGAGACAGATGAACATGAAGAAATCTATAAAAAGGTTAAGTTGAATAGAGCAAAACGTGGCAAATTGAACAAACTAGCTCTTCTAGAGTTAGTATTGTTTCTGCTTATCTTAGCCACTTTGATTGCTAGTTTAACCATTAATGTGATGAAAAAGTCTTCCATTTGGGGCTTAAAAGTATGGAAATGGTGCGTTCTTGTGATGGTGACATTTAGTGGTATGTTGGTAACGAATTGGTTTATGCATTTCGTTGTGTTTCTTATCGAAAAAAATTATCTTTTGAGGAAGAAAGTGTTGTACTTTGTGCACGGTTTGAAGAAGAGTGTTCAAGTCTCTATCTGGCTAAGCTTGATTCTACTTGCTTGGGTATTATTAGTCGATCATGAAGAAAAAAGATCTCGCAAAGCTACAAAATTTCTCGACTTTATTACTTCTACTATCATTTCTCTTCTTATTGGATCATTACTTTTTCTAGTGAAGACATTTGCTCTTAAAGTCTTGGCTTCAAAGTTCAATGTTAGAAACTTCTTTGAAAGAATTCAAGAATCTGTGTTCCACCAATATGTTCTTCAGACATTGTCTGGACCACCGCTTATAGAAGAGGCGGAGAGAGATCATCGTCGTGTTCCAACGAGTGGTCAGCTTAGCATTACAAGCATGAAGAATGGAGTTGTGAAAGGAAAAAAAGTGATTGATATGGGAAAAGTTCATAAGATGAAACAAGAGAAAGTTTCTGCTTCAACAATGAAAGTTTTAATCGAAGCTGTTAAAAGTTCACATCTCTCAACCATATCTAACACATATGATGAATTCAATGTGAAACAGAAAGCTGATAAAGATATAAGTAATGAAATGGAAGCTGTAGCTGCTGCTTATGACATCTTCAACAATGTTGCTCAGCCAAATCATGGGTAAAAATACACAATACACAATACTGTTTTCTTCTATATATTCAATTTGGGTAAGTAGATAATACTTGAATTGTTTTGTTTCAGCTACATTGATGTAGATGACTTGATGAGGTTCATGATTAAAGAAGAGGTAGATCTTATACTCCCATTAATCGAAGGAACCGAAACCGGTAAAATCACAAGGAAAGCTTTTACAGAATGGGTGGTAAGCTTCATTGAAACACATTCTAATGATTGTGGTGAAGTAACAAGTTTGAAAAAATGTGTTTTTTTTTCACAGGTTAAAGTTTACACAAGCAGAAAAGCATTAGGACATTCACTTTCCGATACGAAAACAGCGGTTAAACAGTTAGATAAACTCATTACTGGAATCTTGACTGTGATAACATTCATCATCTGGTTGATACTTGTTGAAGTTGCAAAGACGAATCTTTTACTTTTATTATCCTCACAATTTGTGGCTTTAGCATTCATGATAGGAGGCACTTGCAAGAATATCTTTGAATCTTTTATCTTCGTGTTTGTTATGCATCCTTATGATGTGGGAGACCGTTGTGTTATCGACGGTGTAATGGTAATTACTAACTAACTCTTTTGAGGTTTCATATATTAGTCTTAACTAACTTTATAATCAAATGGGTTTTTTTTTTTGGTTTTTTGGTTTTTGAAGTTGCTTGTTGAAGAAATAGATCTGTTGACGACAGTTTTCTTGAAGATTGATAATGAGAAAGTGTTTTATCCAAATGCTGTTTTAGCTTCAAAACCAATAAGTAATTATTACAGAAGTCCAGATATGGGAGATGGTCTTGAATTCTCAATTGCATTCACAACACCAGTGGCTAAATTCATGACTTTTAAAGAAAGAGTTAAAGAGTAAGTTTGAAATAAAACAAAACCCTTGAAAAATCATTCACATTAATTGTTGTTTTGTTCTAAAGTTAGTGTGTTCTTGTTTGTGTGTTTGATCAGATACTTGGAACAGAACCCACACCATTTTCATCCAGAACATACAGTGGTTCTTAAGGAGATAGAGAATATGAACAAGTTAAAGATGGCTGTTTTCTTCCTCCACACTATTACTTTCCAGCAATTTCAAGAAAAGAATCTGAGAAAAACAGAGTTTGTCATCGCCATAAAGAAAATCTTTGAAGATCTTCAAATCGAATACTCACTCCTTCCTCAAGATGTTTATCTCACCCAAAAGTGAAGCTAAAATCATCGAAAAAACTTCATCATTTATCATAATTCTGTTTCATTTCGTTTGTTTTCGGTTTTACAATACGATCTTATTCAATAAAATTGGTCTCCTTTCACGTTTTACACTAATAAATTCCATTTTAGATTGCTTTAAATCGAAGAAATTGGAGGATTTTGATGATGGTATTGCAGAGTCTTAGGAAAGAACAGAGTAATTAAAAAAAACAGAGTATTGGTAAATTTAAAAGGAAATAAAAACAAAAGCGATTACATATATAGAAAAAAACAGAGTAGTAAAAAGAAAGAAAGCAATTCAAATATGCCGATAGGCTACACCATGACCATGAATGAATCTTGCATTCTCTTCGCTATAAACTTCAGTTTCTTTCTCGAGCCTGTCAATGTTTTGTTCATCAAGGTTACGTAACATAAAAAAAAGGCTAAATCTTGAAACTTTAATAAAGATAAAAAAAAGGAAAATGGTAAAATAAACCACAAACTTTACCGATTTGGTGAAAAAAACCATCAACTTTCAAAATGGATTTGTAAACCCTAAACTTTGATAATTGAGTGTTTTCAACCCTGAACTCTAATAATCACATTTTTGTAAACTGAAATCTCAAATTAAAATTTGAAATTATAGTTTAATTAATCCAAATTTGGAATATATTTTTTTTGTTAGAGTTTGAAACTATGGTTTAATTTTATATTCAAATTTTAATTTTATTTTTAAAAATCATGTAGGGTTCAAACCCCCGGTTTTCAAAGTTCATGGTCTAAAAAACTATTTTTAAAGTTGAGGGACTTTTTTCACCAAATCGATAAAGTTCATGGTTTGTTTTACTCTATTCCAAAAAAAAAGAGAATTAAGACTAGTGTTAGTTACGCGAGAGAGATGGTTTTGTTGAGTGTAGCAGCAGAAATGAAAGAAGGAGCATTCAAATAGATGAGTTCTCCGATAAGTCTTTGTTCGATTCTTTGATCCATTTCTTCAACTCCAATCTCAAACTCTTCATCTGAAGCCATTACCCATCCCCATGTATCCGCAAATGATGGCACATGTGCTGTGTACGCCTTTACATCTGTTTTCATAACGAATTTTTAAAATCTTAATTTTGATAATCAGATCTTTTTAAACCATACAAAATATAATAATTGGATTTTTCAAATTTAAATTTAATATCATAATCTAATTAACATACATTTAGATGATATATTTCGGTTTAATTTTGAGTTTATGGTTTAATTTTGTTATAAAAAAAGTTTAGTTATAAGGAGTTAAGGTTTAAAATCCACTAATCAAAGTTTGGAGCTTGAAAAACTATTTTGATAGTTGTAATCTTTTTTTCGCTAAATCAAATATATCTCGGGGTTCAAAATATTATAGTTCTAATTTTAATTTTGAGTTTATGGTTTAATTTTTTTATTATAAAAAAAGTTTAGTTATAAGGAGTTAAGGTTAAAATCCACTAATCAAAGTTTGGAGCTTGAAAAACTATTTTGATAGTTGTAATCTCTTTTCGCTAAATCAAATATATTTTGGGGTTTAAAATATTATAGTTCTAATTTTAATTTTGAGTTTATGGTTTAATTTTGTTATACAAAAATGTTTAGTTATTAGGAGTTAAGGTTTATAAATCCACTAATCAAAGTTTGGAGCTTAGAAAAACTAATTTGATAGTTGTAATCTTTTTTCGCTAAATCAATATATTTTGGGGTTTAAAATATTATAGTTCTAATTTTAATTTTGAGTGTGAAGGGCAGATGCCTGCCTTGATAATTCATTAGTTTTACACTAAACCTTACCTAAACCCCTAATAAATTTCAACCACTTACACTAAACTCTAAACTTTAAACCAAAAATTTATAATAATTCATTTGATTACACAACATTTTAGATTGTGCTTAAACCAAAAGAATTAAACACTTACACTTGAAGACATGCTTGATAGTGTTGTAGATTGATGTAAACACCTCCTTATGAGTGAATATTCCTGCTGGTCCAGCCTGCATGTATATATATATAATTATCATTATTTTTGTTCTAATTAGGAAGATTTGGAAGAGAAAAAAAAAAGAGAAAGTACCTGAGTGACGAAAATACCCTTGGGGTTTAACTTTGGTTTGAGTATGTTTTGGTAAAAGGATTTAGTGTATAGTTGATAACAGGGACCTCCTTCCACTGGGTCAGCTAAATCTCCAACTATTATATCAAACTTCTCTTCTCTCTTTTCCAATTCAGCCCTTTTCATTCACATTTTTTTTAATATTTTTAAAAATTTACTTTTAACAATGAAAATCAGTTCTCTATTTTAAATAATAATCTTAATTTACTTACTTTGCATCTTTTATCACAAGTTCAAGCTTCTTGCTACAAAAAGCTTCACTATTAACAGTAAGAAATCTCCTACAAAAATCAACCACTTCCTGAAAATACCATTTAAAAAAACAATTTTAGTTATATTTTTCTTCTGAGAAAAAAAAAGTAATAATGACTATTTTTTTAATAAAAAAATATAGTTGACCTGATCAATGTCACACATGACCACTTTTTCTATAGTTTTATGTTTTAGAATCTCTCTTGCTGCAGATCCTTCACCTCCTCCCATTATATACACTGTTTTTGGGCTAATTTAAAGAGAACCATCTAGATGTAATTAGTTTAAATCCACTTTATAATATATTAAAATTGAAAAAATAATATATTAAAATTGAAAAAATGTTAAATAAAATAATTGGTATGTATACATACTTAGGGTGACAAAGGAGAGGAGGATGGATCAAACATTCATGGTAGATAAACTCATCTCTCTCTGCACTTTGCATTTTCCCATCAATTACAAGCACCTATATATACGTTTCAATTTTTATTAATCACCATATATATATATATCATCTAATTAACTGAAAAAACTAAATATATAATTGAATAAAATGTACCTTTCCAAATCTTTTGGTGTCTAACAAAGCAATCTCTTGGAACTCGCTAGTGCCTTTATGAAGAACACTAATCACACAAAAAAAACAAACAAACAAAAATAAGCCTAAGATTAACAAAAAAAAAGTGTTAAGTAAGTTAGTGTCAGGGCCGGTCTTGAGGGAAGCGGTGTGAGATATTCGCCTCGGACCCCAAATTAAACCGCCCTCCGATCGAATATTTTCCTTTGTAAAAAATAAAAATTTTAATTTTTTTTTATTGAAATATCGGTCCCAATTTCATATTTCGTTTCAGGTCTCCGTATTTTCAGGGCGGCCCTGGTTAGTGTATTAGAAGAAAGAAGAAATTAAACCTGTTGAGGGCAAAAGACCATTTGAGATCATCGTCAATGGTTTCTTCATACCAGTGACAATCGTCAATGGTTTGGTTTGCTGACGTGTCTTTGTGAATCTCTGGGAATCCATTACCGAACATAATCTCTACGGCTTCTCCCATTATCCAAAGTTAAGAGAGAGAAAGAAGAGAGTGTTAAAATGCTTATTTCCTTTGTGATGGGATGATGTCCTTCAGACACTCACTGCCTTTGCCTTTTTATAGAATCTTAAATTCAACCTTTTCATTTGTTTATTTATTAATTTTTTAAATGGGGAAAAAGGTATTATAATTATCATCGCATGTTTGTGAATCTAATCGAATGTTTTCTCGACAATTGGAACATTCTTTCTTCTTTTTTATTTTTTTTCCCATGTAAAGTTTAACAACGCATGTAGAAATATAATTGATCTTTTTATAGTTTTTTTTATAATGTTTTTTCTTAACAACCCCTTTTAGATTTCAAATGGTACTTTGTTGTATAGTAAGTGATCCTCAAAAGATTGACTTCTTTTCAAACCCGGTCTTGAGAAAAATATCGGTCTTAGATCAGTAGTAAAAAAATGTTTTTTTTTTGTTAGGACAATTTTTTCTTAAAAGCTCTAGACCCGAGTTTAGCTCGCTTCGGTCCCATGTAAGAGTTTAGTTTTTTTTTTATAACCACAAGGTCTAAAGTCTAGGCCCGTACATCCTCACGGGTCGACAACCAAAACAAGTAAATAAGTCACCTCCTCAAACTTGAGACTCGAACTCGGGACCTCAGGGCACATATCATGAGGATCTTACCGAACGAGCTACCCAAGTGAGGTAACTACTCATATTAGTACTAACTATTCTCCTCACTTGGATCACGAGGCAATATATTCCAACAAAAACAACGGAATATAACTACTAAGATAAAAAATAACTAATTGTTGTTAAATTGATATAAATTAAAATGTAAAATCTTTTATTGTTAGGATTCTTTGGCTTTTTTTTTCATATATAATAATTCATAAAAAATAGAAATTAGTTAATATTTATTAGGTTAACTATAGTTTAAATTTAAACATTAAAACTTAAAAAAATACTGAAATTTTTATGATTAATTAAACAAATAATTAAACTTTTCCATATCATAACAATATTAGAGATATAAATTAGCATATCATTTTTTAAGATATAAATTAAAATGTAAAATCTTTTATTGTTAGGCATCTTTTGGTTTTTTCATATATAATATTTTTATTATATTAGAGATATATAATAAAATATTAGAGATATAAATTAGCATATCATTTTTTAAGATATAAATTAAAATGTAAATTTTTTTATTGTTAGGATTCTTTGGCTTTTTTCATATATAATAAAATATTAGAGATATAAATTAACATATCATTTTTAAAGATATAAATTAAAATGTAAAATCTTTTATTGTTAGGATTCCTGTATATGTTTATACGCATAATTTATATCATTATCATTGACATTAATGATAGGGCCCCAATGTCAATGTTTACCGGAATAATATCTTAATGATAATTAATTTGAGAAATTACTTCGAATGTCCTAATTCAAGATTTTTTGCAAATGTCCCTTTTTATAAGGTTTATCAATTATATTTTTGGGTCTATTATTATGATATTTTTGTAAAAAAGTTTGAATGAAGAAATTTTCTAAAAATCAATTATGCAAAATGTCCTAATTAAATACATTTTTTGCAAATTTTTCATAAAGTGTGAAGGTATACCACTTATAATGTTGGGTATAATGTTAATGCATTTTTGCAAAAAATACATGATTAGAGTATTTTTGCAAAAAAAATTTGAATAAGAACATTTTTGCAAATCTCTCAATTAATATCAATAGATTATGCCTATAAACATTGGCACGGGCATATGTTTACTAAATGATAATTATGCCAATGTCAATGTTTAATGCATAACGTTTCTCCATATCATTTTTTATGACTAAAATAATTAAACTTAATAATTAAACTTTTCTCCTTTTAAATTTTTTAAAAATACAGTTCAAATATATATAATATTGGTATTGAATATGTTGTTAGTGCTTGTGTAAGGATTGTATTCAAATTTGAATAAAAGTTATGTTATTCTGGATTTTCTTTGTTAGTTTTTGTTTTTCTTTATTTAATATAACAAAATACAAATAATAAATTGATAAAAAAAATATGTATATATATATACACACAACAACTATAAAAATACTTTAATATTTTTTGGCTTTCCCCCTACTATATATTATTTGAGAAGTACCTTTTTGGAGGTACCCTCAAAATAACCATTTATTTACAATATTGCCATTCTAAAAATAGTAAACTAAATTATGTATATTTAAATTTTATATTAATTTATTCACAATTAAATTATATTAAATAATATTTAAATAATATTTTAGATATATAAAAACAGAAAAAATTATTTATTTAACATATAAAAAAAATTATTTACATATTTTGTAATTATTTTATAAA
>ASZG01036084.1:0-12002 GCA_000411095.1 Aethionema arabicum
TGGCTTCTGCTTGAAAGCGAGATAGTTCTTGAAGTCTGCCCAACCAGGGGGAAGCTTCTCGATAAAGCAGTTCACTGTGAAAGTCTCACAGATCTTCATTCCTTCATCTGTTATCGCTTGAACCATCATCTGCAGCTCATGAACTTGGCCCATAATGGGTTTTGAGTCCACCATGGAAAAGTTCAGAAATTTCACAGTAGTGAATTTTCCTGAGCCCACATTGAAGGTTTTGTACTTCTGATCCATGGCTTCCCACAGCTCCTTAGAAGTCTCGATCTCACTGTACACATTAAACAGGTTATCTACCAGGCGACTTATAATGTAAGCTTTGCACAGGTGGTCACCTTGCGTCCAGTTATCCACAGTTGCCAACACATATGGATCTTTGTTATCAGTAGGAAGCTCAGGTTTCGTCTGAGTAAGATACCCTTGCAGTTTGTTCGCGGACAAATAGAAGTGCATCATTTTCTGCTATTGTTTGAAGTTGGTTCCATCAAACTTGTCAGGCAGAAGTCCTACAGTCGTGGCGCTGGACAAAGTTGGGGTTGTTGCTGTCGCAGGAATGGTCCCATTAGCCACACCTCCATTGGATTCATTGGTGGTCTTCTCAAGATCGACGTTGTCAGTCATTCTATTCAAAGAAAAGAGACTTAGTCAGTATTGAGAACGAGCGATTAAAGAATATTTGATTCGCAGTAAATTTTGTGTGCTAAAGAAAATTATTTCTAAAATTCACAGAATAGTTGGTTCACAAAATCTTTGAAAGATATTCTTGAACCGTTTTAATAGATCTCATAACATCAAGATCAACCGTTTCGCGATCCTGCTAAAAGCTGTCGCGTAAACGTTTTGTAGATCAGGTTATTTAAAGACCGATTCGCGATCTTGCTAAAAGCTGTCGCGTAATCGTGTGTCTAAACCCAGAAATTCAAATTTTGAATCCAAATTCAAATTCAAATTTTTGAATTCGAATTCAAATTTTAAATCGGGAAAATCTTATCCGATTCAAATCGGGAAAGAAAATCAGATCCGATTTAAATAGAGAAAATTTTTTTTTCAGAATCAGAAAAATCTGATCCGTTTTAAAATGCGAATCAAAGAGAAAAAATCTAGAAATTTTTTTTTCTATCCGTGAACAGTAAATCCAGAAAAAAAAAATTCAAATCCAAAATATTTTTTTTTAAAATTCGTAACAGTAAATCGAGAAAATTTTTTTTTTCCTTTTTCAATCCGGAACAGTAAATCCGGAACAGTAAATCCGGAAAAAAACTTTTTTTTTCCGTGAACAGTAAATCTGGGAAAATTTTTTTTCAAATCCGATTTTTTTCCCTCCCCGTGAACAGTAAATTCGGGAAAAAAATTTCAAATCCGAATTACATATTTTTTTTCAATCCGTGAAGGATAAAATCCGAAAAAAATTCAAATCCGGAAAAAAAAAATAGTTAGATTCGGAAATCGATTAAAAAGTTTCACAAATTTTCTACTGATTTAAGCGATAAGCAGAAATCGGATTTCTTGAATTAAGATTGTAGAACCGCTAAAACATGATTGAAAACTACCACGAGAAAAGGACCAGAAAACATGTTAAAAAAAACGGATTCTAGATGGCGTGTTATGACTTTGTCTTTAACTCAAGAAATCTCCCACAGTGCGGTCAAGAAATCTCCCACAGTGCGGTGGTTTTCTAGAGATTTTTGAATCTCAAGATAGCACCCCGATAAAAAATCAACGAACTTAGATCTACGCAACACTCTCGAGACTTACGTTTTGAGGACGAAGAAAAACAGATGCAAAAGATTTTGGAATTTAAGTGTTTGACGGCTTAAAGAGAAATGATGAGTAGAGAGAGCTTATGAAAAGAAAGTATAGGGTTTCTTTGTTGACCGAGTCAACGGTTGACCGAGTCAATGTTTGACTAAATCGAAACGTTTGACCAGGTCAAAGAAACTTGTCCCAAAAGACTTCTCTCTATTGGGCCCAAAACCCAAAGCCTAAAACCCAAAGTTCATTTCTATTCACATTTATCCAAATCTTAAATTTGGTTCCGAACACAAAATAGATAACTAAGACACGTCGCCATTTTCATTTTAATACGACTCGATCTGGAAATAGTAGTGTCACGGCGATTTCATTTTTACACGACTCCAGATATGTATACATTACATATTTTTTTGTCGCCGATTTCATTTTTTTTTTTGTCGCCGACGTTTATTTCGGCGGCAAGGAAACGAACACATACAGAGATAAGCTAAACCCTAAATTTCCGGAAAAATAAAATTCAAATTTCAAAATTGCATATTAAACTCTAAAGTTTTATAATTGTGTTATTTAAACCATGTAGTAATGCTTTTTAGTCAAGAGGTTAACAAAAGCGATTGAGGTAATTAAATCCTAATATTTTCACATTTTTGTAAATTAAACCTAAAAATTCAAAATTTAAACCCTGCCACAACGTTTTCCTTTAAGGGGTAACTAACAATTACAAAAGTGATTAAAGTTGATCAAGCACAATACTTAAATAACCAAAAAGCAAATGGGATTGAGATTTGAGAATGTGAGAGGACTCATATTGATCAAACACTATTAAGTTGAATATGTTTTGACAATAAAAAGTTAGATTGAGCAGAGAGAAGAAGCAAGAGAAGTTAAAGCGAGCCTTTGGAAGCACATAGAGAAGAAGAATGAACAAATACAAGAAACAGCCTTCAAATGCAAAAGAAGATATCAAGAAGAGAGCTTAAAGGAGTCTACCACAGTGTGAAGTCTCTCTTTCATCTTCTCCCATCTCCTCTCGTTCGCTCCCGTCGTCAATGTGTAGAATTTTCCTGCACAGCCACACACCATTTCCCATTGAATCTTTAAGCATTGTAACATCAAAGAGAAACATAGCATATAGTATAGCTTTGATCTAAACACTTGACTAGCATGTTTGAATCCCACATTGGAAGGGACCAACACAAACGAGCAATATATAAGATTCATGGGCTATTCCACTCATTATCAATTGATTTTGAGTTGGAGCCCCATGTATTAGAGCCTAGTAGGCCGAAAATGGGTATTACCGTTCCAAAATTGTGGGGTTCGTCCGAGATGAATGAGTAAAAGAAAAGTCATCATCTCAAAGAGACATGTTAGAATCTCACATTGGTTAAGGGACTAACAGAATAACTAAATATAAGATCATGTTTCTAATATGGTATCATAGCGAGTAGGTCCAAACGGGTATTACTGATCCAAAAATGTTGGACTCGGTCCAAGGTATATGAGCAAAAAAATTCATAATCTCGAACAGGCATGTTGGAATCTCCCATTGAAAGGGACCAACACAAACACGCAATATATAAGACTCTTTTCTAAATATATAAGATCTTGGTGTAAGAATGGCTAATGTGTAATGTTTTGAATGCAAGGAGAAGTAGTTGTACCGTTAGAAACCGTGATTGTACCCAAAGCATGTCGAGTATAGTTTCTAGCTTGAACAGTGAACTCAAACTGATAATAAGTCTTTCCATCAATTTCATTCTGCAGCAATGGAAACAATACAAAATAATCAACCATCTTTCAAGTAAGACTAAGTTAACACTCTATTGTAAGGTGCAAGAATTTGTCAGGTTCAAAACCTCTGATGCATCAATAAGAGTTGTTTTCTGATTTGGGGGAGCTAAGACTTTCTTTATCAGTGTTTCAGCAATCTGCAAACATTGATCAAGTCAAGAACCGGCAAACATTTTCGACAACATTACCAATTTTGGAACATACCTGCTTTGGAGGGCCGAATTCTTTGATAGTCTGCTTACTAGTTGGGATCAAGTTTACGCTAACGCTTTCTAATGGTTCAATCACATCTTTGAATACCTTGTCTTGACCTTCAATTACAACTTCCTGATCATTTAACAAGTAGAAATTATAGTCTCTGTAAGTCCAAAAAAGTAAAGCTAAAAGAGGATCATGAAGTAAACCTGCCACCCAAATGGATAAAGAAATGAATATCCATCTTTATTATCTACAACTGGTTGGAATCCCTTTTTGCTTTCTGCAGCAACTGAGCCATATCAATCCTCTTAGGATATCAGCAATGAAACTTCAAATTAGAAACTGAAATTAGCTAGAAGGTGTCTCAATTCATCTCTGAAACTAAAGTACGTTGTGAATTTTGTATTCATAAGTGTTTTAAAAAAAAAAAGAGAGAAAGAATGTGCAATACTTACATGATGTTGGAGCTCTGCTTAACAATGATATCCAAGGTGCAACAACACTGAATGTTACCACAAGACGTCTCTGATATTTATCTGAAATGTGTGAATTCACATCAATAAGTTCAAGGAAACCAAAGGAACCATTTCTCCAACAATGTAATCTCCATTAAAGAAACAACCATGACCAGGAACAAATTTCTCAATTCACTGGCTCTAAATTTCCTCAGAGCACCTAAATCCCTAAGCACAAACCTAGTTATTGGCTAAATTCATCTAATCTGATATAGAATCAGCTCGTTGGAGGTCATCAAGCACAAGAATAGACTTAGTACCTTCTATAATCGCATTAAGGACATCTAGTATCAGGAGAATTTCAAAAGAGCACGAGTACTAAAGGCACGAAATCAAATTGAAACTGGAAAATACGCACCTGAAAGATCAGGAGTGGAAGACAGACATTGCTCGGACTTTACAAAAAATGAGATTCCTCTTTTGCAGGAAGGAGCATCGACGCTGTTTTTCCTCTGTAATGATGTATAAGCAGGAAGAATTAAATAGATTTGAAGAAATAACAATGGAGAAACGGAAGCAACATAGTCTTGATTGAAATTTGAGGCAAACAAAAGTAGAGAACCTTAGGGATGGAGATTGGGGAAGAAGGTGAGAGCTTCAGAGAAGCCATGGCGGAGAAGAAGATTTGAGGTGAGTTTGGTTTGGAGTTGAGAGTATATATGTGGTAGAGATTTTCGCTCTTATGGATTCGTTTATTTCTTGACGATATCCGCTTAGAAACTTCTCTGGCCTTTTAAAAATGTCGGAAAAAATTCAGAAAAAAACCAAATATAAAATTAGTTAATTAATTTTAAAAGTACAGTATATGTTATAAAAAAAACTATAATGTTCATATTTTAGGAGTTAGGGGTCGATTGGGAATATTTCTAGTCGAGCTGTAGTTTGAAGGGGGCTGCTCAAGCTGTAAGCCCTTAAAATTTACATTAAAGTTGTTTGATTGGTAGAGCTGTGAGCTTTTAGACGTAAAATTATTAAAATAGATATATAATAATCTTAAATAGGAAACTAGTTAAATAAATAGAGATAAAAAAGACTTTTAATATTTAAAGGAGCTTAGAGCTTAGGAAAAGCTCCAAATTGGAGCTTAGAGTTGAGGAGTTTTTAGGGTTTGTTAAAGCTCATCTAAAAGCTCCGCCAGTCAAACGCAATTGACAATTAAAAAGCTTAAAGCTTATTTAAAAGCTCTACCAATCAAGCTCTTAGTTAACAATTTGTTATAATCTGTGGTGGATTCTATAGATAATACATTGGTACATTACTATTATTGTTGAAATGATTTTACTCAAAATTTTCAATTTTTATAATTTCAGTTCTCTTGTTTGGAAATAGACGTTGCTATATTTTTTGTAATGTTTTTTTTTATATAGTTTTGGTTAAAACTTTACAAGAAAACACCGTAAATGAAATTGTAATAAAGTAAAAAATGTATTATCAGACAAGTTATTTTTTCTGATGTCTTGATATCATATATAAATTTTGAATATGATGTATTCCATGTTAAAAACATATTTCATAAATAAAGAAGTGGAATACAATAAGATTTTGTAACAACGACCGGATATATTTCACTTTAATGTTTATATTTTTATTAAAATTATTTGGATATAAATATTTTTTTAAAATGCTATTTCATTATGTTGCTTTTGATATAATCATTTAGACAAGATAATGCAATTTTATGTAGTTTATGCCTAGATTTTTAAAAATAAAGTCAAGGTATTTTTGAATTATTTTCTTAGACTAGTTTGTTAGTTAATTAATTGTTACTTATATTTTCTAAACATTCACTCTATTCTTCTGTTTCTTGATAAAACAGTAATTTGAAAATCAATATTAAAACCTATAGTGTTTGTTTAATCTGGTATTATTTTTATATCAACAAATATTATTTGATTACCAATGGCATAGCGGCGAAAAAACCCCTAAACTCTTTGTTTTTAACGAAACAAATTATAAACTATCAAGTTGGCGAAAAACACCTAAACTTTGTTTTTAGGCGAAAAATATCCTAAACTATCAAATTGGCAAAAAATCCCTCAATTAAATTGACCGTTAAATTACCGTTAGTATCTAATTAAAAAACGATGTATAAAATTTTAATTTTAATTAACTGTAATTATTAATTATTAATTTTATTGTTTATACACATCATTTTATTTAATTAAAGACAAACAATTATTTAAGGGTTAAATTAACAAAAAAAAATTTTCGCCAAAAAAACAAAATTCAAAGGGTTTTTGGCCAGAAAAGAGTTTACTTGATAGTTTAAGTTTGTTTTGAAAAAAACAGATAGTTTAGGATTTTTTTTTGCCACCACCACATTACCGATATTAGACTGTAATGAACTAAAAAACATATCAATCCTTTGATAAACAATGTGCCAAGTCAAAATCGTTTCTTTTTATATAAGAATGCTAACAGATAACCAAAACTCCAATCTCCTATTACCAAAGGCAAGTGGTCTTAACTCTTAAGTGCTTTACCTATTCTTCAAACATAAATCAAAATATTTGGTACAATGTTTAAACAAAGTCCTCGATGCTGTTGTAGGATCCGAATTTTACTGTTTTTTAGGACAAGCCGAAGAAAGATGACCCTTTTCTCCACATTCATAACATGTTCTCCTTTTGATCTTACCACTGCTAACTGCTGATGTTACCGCATCTAAGCTTCCATCATCAGCTCCAGTCGTCTCGGGATCGAAACCATATGTCTCCGGTACCTGATCAGTACTATTTCATGCTTGATCCGGCAGTTTTAAGTTGGTCTGAACAGCATTTTGCTGCTTCATAGGACAAGCTGTAGAAAGATGACCCTTTTCTCCACATTCATAACAAACCCTTCTCTTGATCTTACCGCTGCTAACTGCTGGTGTTAAGTTTCCGTCATTAGCTGCATATGTCTCGTCGATGTAAGGTACATGAACCCGAGTAGTATCTCTTGCTTGATCCAGCATTTGAAACTTGGATTCATCAGCGTTTTGCAGCTTTTTAGGACAAGCTGTAGAAAGATGACCCTTTTCTCCACATTCATAACAAACCCTTCTTTTGATCTTACCGCTGCTAACTGCTGATGTTAAGCTTCCATCATTAGCTGCATATGTTTCGTCGATGTAAGGTGCATGAAAACTAGTATCTCTTGCTTGTTCCACCATTTGAAACTTGGTTTCATCAGCATTTTGCAGCTTTTTAGGACAAGCTGTAGAAAGATGACCCTTTTCTCCACATTCATAACAAACCCTTCTTTTGATTCTACCGCTGCTGATCGTTGCTGTTAAGTTTCCGTCATAAACTTCATTAGGCGCATATGCCGGTATTGGCTCAGCAGTATTGGTTTCAACAGGTATAGGATCAGTAATCACTGGTTTATCTTTAAGAGCGCAACATATCTTAACAGGTCTTCCAAGAATAAGCTGCTGATCTAGCTTCAGTGCCATGGCTACAGACACATTATCCTTAAAATCAACATGTGCATAGCCTTTAAACTCTCCTGTTTCTTTGTTTTTCCCTAACCGAACTGTATTAATTACACAATCAGAAAAGAGTTTCCGTATGTCACGCTCTGTTGTGTCCCAAGCTAAATTCCCAACATATACTCTGTTATAACCATCTACCATTTCTGGAGTGAAGCCAGCATATGTTCTTTTGGGAAAAACTGGAGTGGTTTTAACGTATTGCTGGACTGTCAAAAATAGATCACCCCTAGTAGATAAATTAAAAGAAAGAGGATTACTAACGCTTACCAATTGTTAAACAAAGGTTCTCCTAAGTATTTTCAGTGCTTAAGATGACTTACATCGCAGCTCTGTCAAAAGCTAAAGCTCGATTGGCACCCTCTTCAGTCTGTAAAAGAGAAACGAAACAGATGTCAGATGTCAATATACACACACAATTCACTAAACCAATGCCGAATGTCTCTAACCAATAGCCAAAAACTAGGCTCATATGCCAATATGAATAACCATGATTAAGAGTATCTTTCAATCCACTAAACCAATCCCGAGTTTCTCTAACCAAAAGCCAAAAACTAGACTCATATGCCAATATGAATAACCATGGTTAAGAGTATGTTAAAATTCACTAAACCAATGCCGAATTTCTCCAATCAAAAGCCAAAAACCAGGCTCATATGCCAATATGAATAACCATGATTAAGAGAATCTTAACATTCACTAAATCAATGCCGAGCAAAAGCCCAAAACTAGGTTTATATGCCAATATGAATAAGTTAACCATGGTTAAGAGTATGCTAAATAACCTTGATGATGTCTCTGAAATTGAACTAACCCAAAAACAAATCCAACAAGCACCAGTAAAACAAAGAAACTTCATTTTTTAGAAACAGTTACTGCAACATATCAAGTTCATACACCAGTTTAACACAACAACAAATGATTCCAAGGTTCATAATAATGGAAGCAATGATGCATTGAAACTTACTTCAAAGGTAATGAACGCAATGCCACTGAATGTTCCATCCTCAGGACGCATCTTGAGGTCAACTTTTGTTATGACTCCACAGCTTTTGAAGTAACTACGAATTTCATCTTCTGTAGTGTGATAAGGAATACCTCCAACATATAACTTCTTAGGAACAATCCCATCTTCTTGACTGAAAATGTTCATGAATGGTCACATCATTACTCATCAGTATCACAGCTTAGCTGAATTCAAATTGAACACAGTTTTTAAGCTTACCTCTCTGTATCAATTTGAATCTCTTCTTCTACCTTAGCTTTCTCCTCTACAATGACTTCCTCAGCTTTCTTTGGGGTTTTATTTACCTTTCTTTTCTTCTTCTTTTTCTTCTTATTCTTCTTCAACTTCTTCTCATTAGGTTTTTCCCCTTCCTTACCGTCTCCATCTTTTTCTCCTTCTTCACCAATTTCTCCTTGCACAGTTTCTTCGCTTTTTCTCTTCCTCTTCTTGCTATCCTTTTTATCAGTTTTGTCGCTTATCGCATCATTATCACCATCAGCCGCCACTTCTTTCACGTTGATTGCATCGCTGGATTTGTCTCCTCTTGCGCTAATGCCGATTTTTCTTCGTTTCTCTCTTTTTGTTAATCTAGGTTTGTGACTGGCTGAATCTATGAGCTCTTTGAGAGAGTGAGATTGCAAATGCGGAACAGAATCTGGTTTGGTTCCAGCTACTGTAACGGACAATGCTTTAACCAAATCTTCTCGAAGCTTCTGCTTCAATTTCTTATTCGAAAGCACCATTTTCACTAAACCTTCGACGCCAGAATGAAAAAACCCTTCCCTATTTAGGGGTGACCGGAGAAGAGGATACTAGGGCTGCGCCAAGGTTTTATCATTCTTTCTTCTGCGTTCTAGGTTTAATTAAAAAAAAATTTGTATTTTTGTAGATTTTTTTTTTAACACTAGACTTTTCATAATTACACTTTAACAGTACAATATTTTCATACAATGTTTAAAAAATATTTTTTTTTAACGAGTTATAAAATATATATTATTGAGTACGATAATAAATATATACCAACATTCCGAATAAAATTAATAAATAGATTAATTAATTAAATTGATATATATGATTGAAACTTTTTTTAATCTTAAATCATATTTGATAAATATACTTATTAATTATATATAAAAAACAATATTTTCATAAATTTGTATTTGCAATGTAGCAAAAATAAATTTACGGGATGTTTTTTACTTAGACCATCTCCAACCCACATCTTAAAACTTCATTTTTTAGTTTTTTGCTTTTAAAACAAATCTTAAAATCTTATTTTTAAAGTTTCAAAAATTAAAACCTCAATTTGAAGTTTTAATATTGAAACTTTAAAAACTTTTATAAATTGCATTTTATTCTTTATAATTTGTATATAATAAATAATTTTGTTAATTTTTTTTATTTTATCATTTAGTTCATTTTTTATTTTTGTATTGAGTATTTAAGTTATATTTATATTTTTAATTCTGAATATTAACACAAAATTTATTCAATAATAAAAATTTATTAAACAAATTAATAATAAATGAAACAATACATAAAAATCATGAAATCCAACAAAAAAAAGTTACATAAACACAAAATACTAAACAATTTCAAACATCTTAATAATACTAATATTCAAGTAAATTTGGTCACGAACCTCCAAACTCATCAAAATATTGCCCACAAAAATTTTGTCTAATTGAAGATGTTGTTGTTGATTTTTTTGTATGATTCTTGTTTTTTCATATCTTAAAAAATCGCGAGTATTATCGTCAACAATAGAATATAAAATTTTTAACAATATTTTATTCTCTTCTTCCATTTTTTTTAGAGCTAACAATGTATTTGCATAAGCCTATGTACATTGGTAAAAACATTCAACATCCTCCTTTTTACTCCACATCATTTTCTCTTTCTTCACATATTAATTCAACACCCTTCCATTTTTTATCACTCCATTAGTTTTGTTGAATAAAAATCAACACTTTATCCTACTATTTTATTTAATATTCATATTTTTGTTATATATTTTTATTTTCTTCACGTATTAAAAATAATTTACCGTTAAATTAAATTAAACTATCAACTTAAATTAAATTAACTAAAAATGACAAAATTTCTTTAATAATTTTTTGAAATAATTAAAATGCTAATATTTATTATTAAATCTATTAAAAAAATTAAAGATATAAACCAAAGTTTGTGATACAATAAAAATGAAATTATGATAGATTTAATATTTTTTAAAGTGTCCAAATGAAACAAACCAAGTTTCTATTTATAGAGTTTAAAAACTTATAAATTTACGTATAATTTTTTTTAATTGATTTGTACACCATAATTTAAATAGATCCGATGAAGTAAAAATCTATAAAAACTTAATAACTAATTTTGTGGAAAAAAATAACCCAATAACTAATTATAAATTGACACATGTCATGATAAACAAAAATAAAATGAAACAAATAAACAATAATTACGTGGCATATAAAATGTCAGCTTTTTTAGTATTCAACTGTGTTGAATTAAATTCAACACACAAATGCCTAGTCATCTTTTTTTTTTAATTCAACAGCCTCATTGCAACATTTAAACTAAGTTATTTTGGCTTAATTTTCCATACGTAATACAATTAGAGATAAAGAACAAAGAGATTCATTTATCACTTCTAAATGCATTAATTGAACATATATAACATTATTTCAGAAATAATGTTACTAATTAATTTTTTTTGTACTTTTGTTATTTTAAAATATATGTTTATTACTATTTATAAGAATTTTATGATATTATTCAATTATTTTTTAGAATAGGGACTATAGTATAACTTAATTATATTTTTAAAGATAAATTTGAGGTTTTAGTATTAGAACAAAACATCTAAAAACCTCAAATTTAAAGTATAGGTTGGCGATGCTCATATTTTAGATTTTATTTAAAAATTTTATTTTTCAAACTTGTAATTAGGCATGGGCATTTTATCCGATCCGAATTAATCAGATCCGAACTGTTCCGAAATAACCCGAACCGAATCCGATCCGAAAATTTATAAAATCCGAACGGTTCTAATTTTTTTTAGTTTGGATTTTGGTTTAAATCCGAACCGAATCCGAATAATCCGATTAAATTTTAAATATAAATAAAATTATTATTAATTATATTTAAAATAATAATATGTAGATTAAAAAAAATAATATATAAAGAAAATAATGTTTTGAAAATTATAAATATAATTTCTATTTGTTTTTGTGTGATTATGGTTTTGATCCGA
>ASZG01036085.1:0-12003 GCA_000411095.1 Aethionema arabicum
TGAGTCAGATTTATAATCCTCTAAGCAAGTTTCGACCAAGTAAGTTGGGCGGCCGGTTGGCAGGTCTGTACGACCTATATATCTGCCCGAAATTGTCCAACACTTTTCAAACTTCACAAAACCTTAAACCCTTGCGCGATTTTCACCCAAAAACTTCAAACTTTCGTAAAATCTTCGATTCTTCACGGATCTAAACGATTTTTGGGTGCAATCTTGTCTACTTTTTGTTATCTTTCTTTCGCACTGATCAGTTTTGCATTTCATTAAGGTATGAATTCTGAATCCTGATTACTGATTCTACGTATTCTTAAAACCTAAAAATCGATTCTTAGGTGATTTCAATTGCTACATGCTACTAGTTCCTTGCATGCTTAGATTAGTTCTAGGTGGAACCAAGCCTTAGATTCTTTATGAGCATGTTAGAATACGGGAAATAAGATTTTGAGTTAATGACTATTCGAATTCCACATGTTACTAGACTAATTTGTTATTTAGCTAATTACATTCTGAGATGATTATTTACCTTGTTCTACTGATTTGGTTTGAATTAAACTGATTGATAATTGAATTTCTGTTTAGAGTTTGATTTTTGGTGAAAAGGTTCAAATTTTATCTTAGTATTAAACTACATAAATTTGGAAAAATTTGTTTGATCATTGCTATTTAATACACTAATACCTATTGCTAGGGTTGTCTAGATTTAATTCTTCCAAATTTTGATATATAATCTATTGTGTGCTATGATTTAGCACCTTTTTAAACTATTCCTTTTTCTTTTGAAGATGGCGGGAAAGGACAAGCAGAAGATTAAACGTACAAGGAGCACCACTACAACATCATCTAGTAGTAATCCTACAGCTCTCTGGCCTAGGGACGATCACATACCATTCACTGGACCACACATTGATCGCTGGCCAGCGAACACCACATGGAGAGCAGTTAGGGATGAGTTCCGCAGAAGAAGATCTAGAGAGCCATGGGATCAAAGAGAAGACATCATGTAAATTTCTTGGCTAAGAGTGTTGATTAAGCCTTCGTGGCTTATATGTGTAGACACTCTGAGGACGCTAGGGTTCCTTGATGGAATACATGATGTACTTCAGAGGATGAGCTTATAGAGGATGCTCACTGAGAGACATCCATTGTAGCCTGAGCTAGTGATTTTGTTCTTCTCCTTTCTACAACTCCACACAGGTGACAGGTCTAGAGCTGATATTGCCACGTTTGCATCCATTACCTTCATGATTACAGGAGTGGAGTACAAACTATCCATACGTGAGATTTGTGAGTGTTATTGATTTACTGAGAAGAGCTTTCAAGTGGATTTCTCCAAGAGGGGTTATTTAGTGGAGACTTGGTCAGTCATTGGTTTTGGCAAGATGATTAGTGCGATTTTGTGACGATTTTATGACTCAATTAACCTATACTTTTATGAGTTTTACGTTGATTTTGCAGGAGATTAGGAAGAATTTACACAAAGAGAGAAAAAAACGTTCAAGACGGAAAACAAACCAAAACCTGAAGAAAATAGGCAAGAAAACGTGTATCTTCGGAAGCGACACTTAGCACGGATCAAGAAGGAGCAAAAGCACACAAGAAGTACCAAATTATCAAATGTATCAGTAGAAACAATTTTGGTGTTTCTACCGATGGAAATGTGTGGGTTGAGTGCAAAGTGAAGCTTTGTATCGATAGAAACACTTTAGGTGTTTCTACCGATGGGGGTTCAATTTCGCGAGAAGTCCGGATTTTTACTCATGTATCGATAGAAACACTTAGGGTGTTTCTACCGACGGCGGCCCAAAAATATGAAGCCCACGAGTTCTTGACCTAAATTTGAAGCCGTTTATAAATAGAGAAATTAGGTCTCCAAAAAAGAAGGAGTCGTGAGTTTGCCAAAGTTCAGAGAGTCTAGTTTCATCAGTTTCTCAGCCGTTTCATTGTTCTGCATTGTTTTTTTTCTTATTTTTCTGCTTAATCTTTGTAGAACTCTTAGATTTTAATATATGCATGTTTTCATTATGTCTTCTTTGATTTTCAGCATGTGGAGTAGTTCTTCGTTAGATATAGGATTTCTTAGGTGATTGACAGAGTGGGGCCAATTTTGCATCTTATCTAGGGTAGAAACCGCGGTACACGCACGAGAGTGGACCGGTTCGACATTCATGGTAGAGTGTGGGTTGTTAGCATATGTGTCTAAATAATTGTGTGACCAAGTATCGCATGATCCATAGAATCCTAGGTTTAACGCTTTTATTGATTAATTTTTCTTTGTTTAATTTTCGTTTCAGCATAGTGACAACCCCAAACCGTTTCTTCATCTTAGCTTAAGTTTGAATTCAAATTTGCATGTTTAGCTTGCTTCCCTGAGGTTCGACTTAACTTACCACAACAACCTCTGTTGCTCGAGAAACCGAGGATAATAAATTTAAAATTAGATCAGCATTACACACTAGAACACAAACCTCGCATGTGATCATCCTCCAGACAAGTTTTTAGCATGCATTCTGGGTCTCACTTATGATCCTCTAGGCAAATTTTTAGCCTGCGTTTTGGGTCTGATTTATGATTCTCCAGGCAAATTTTTAGAGTGCATTTTGGGACTGATTTATGATCCACCATGCAAGATTTTAGCGTGCGTTTTGGGTCTGATTTATGATCCTCAAGGCACATTTTTTTATTGTGTTTTGGGTCTGATTTATGATCCTCCATGCAAGTTTTTAGCATGCGTTTTGGGTCCAACTTGTGATCCTCCAGGCAAGTTTTTAGCGTGTGTTTTGGGTTCGACTTATGATCCTCCATGCAAGTTTTTAGCCTGTGTTTTGGGTATGATTTATGATCCTCTAGGAAAGTTTTTAGCCTGCGTTTTCGATCCGACTTATGATCCTGCAGGCAAGTTTGGGGTCTCATTTTTTATCCTCCAGGCAAGTTTTTAGCCTGTGTTTTGGATCAAACTTATTATCGTCCAGCCAAGTTTTTAGCATGCAATTTGGGTCTGATTTATGATCTTCCATGCAAGTTTTTAGCATGCGTTTTGGGTTGAATTAATGATCCTCTAGGCACGTTTTTAGCTTGCGTATTGGGTGTGATTTATGATCCTCCAGCAAGTTTTTTGAATGCGTTTTGGGTATGATTTATGATCCTCCAAGCAAGTTTTTAGACTACGTTTTGGGTCCGATTTATAATCCTTTAGGCCAGTTTTTAGCCTGCGTTTTTGGTCCAGCTTATGATCCTCCAAACAAGTTTTTAGCCTGCGTTTTGGGTCTGACTTATGATCCTCCGGGCAACTTTTTAGCCTGCATTTTGGGGATGAGTTATGATCATCCTCACAAGTTTTTAGCATGCGTTTTGGGTACGACTTATGATCCTCTAGGCAAGTTTTTAGCCTGCGTTTCGGGTCAGACTTAGGATCTTCCACGCAAGTTTATAGCCTGCATTTTTTGGTCCGAATTATGATCCTCCGAAAAAGTTTTTAGCTTGCGTTTTTTGGTCCGACTTATGATCTTTCAGCCAAGTTTTTAGCCTACATTTTTTGCCCGACTTATGATCTCGCAGACAAGTTTATCGCCTGCGTTTTCAGCCTGATTTATGATCCTCCATGCAAGTTTTTATCCTGCGTTTTGGGTCTGATTTATGATCCTTTAGGCAAGTTTTTAACATGCGTTTTGGGTCTGATATATGATCCTCCAGACATGTTTTTAGCCTGAGTTTTGGGTCTGATTTATGATCTTCTAAACAAGTTTTTAGCTTGCGTTGTAGATCTGATTTATGATCCTCCAGGCAAGTTGTTAGTCTGCGTTTTGGGTCCGACTTATGATGCCCCTGGCAAATTTTAGCCTGCGTTTTGGGTCTGATTTCTGATCCTCTTGGCAAGCTTTTAGCATGTGTCCGACGTATGATCCTCAAGGGAAGTTTTTAGCGTGCGTTTTGGGTATGACTTTTTAACGTCCAGGCAAGTTTTTAGCCTGTGTTTAGTGGGCGACTTATGATCCTCTAGGTAAGTTTTTAACTTGCGTTTTGGGTCTGATTTATGATCCTCTAAGCAAGTTTTTAGTCTGCGTTATCGTTCCGACTTATGATCCTTTAGACAAGATTTTAGACTGCTTTTTGGGTCTAACTTATGATCCTCCAGGCAAGGTTTTAGCTTATGTTTTAGGTCCGACATATGATCCTGCAAACAAGTTTTTAGCTTGCATTTAGGGTCTAATTTATGATCCTACAAGAAAGTTTTAAGCGTGCCTTTTGGGTCTGATTTATGATCCTCCATGCAAGTTTTTAGCCTGCGTTTTGGGCCCGACTTGTGATCTTCCAGTCAAGTTTTTAGCGTGTATTTTAGGTCGACTTAGGATCCTCTAAGCAAGTTTTTTGCCTGCGTTTTGGATCTGATTTATGATCCACCAGACAAGTTTTTAGTCTGCGTTTTGGGTCCGACTTATGATCCTCTATGGAAGTTTTTACCTTGCGTTTTGGGTGTGATTTATGATCCTCCAGCAAGTTTTTAGCATACGTTTTGTTTCTTATTTATGATCCTCCAAGCAAGTTTTTAGCCTGCGTTTTAGGTCTGATTTATGATCTTCCAAGCAAGTTTTTAGCCTGCGTTTTTTTCCAACTTATTATCCTCCTGATTAGTTTTTAGCCTGCGTTTTTAATCTGATTTATGATCCTCCAGTCAAGTTTTTAGCTTGCGTTTTGGGTCTGATTTATGATCCTCGTGATAAGTTTTTAGCCTATCTTTTGGGTCCGACTTATGATCCTCCAAGCAAGTTTTTCGCTTGCGTTTTGGGTGTGATTGATGATCATCCACGCAAGTTTTTGCTTAAGTTTTGGGCCCGATTTATAATCCCCCATACAAGTTTTTAGCCTGCGTTTTTGGGTTCGTCCTATGATCCTCCAGAAAAGTTTTTAGCCTGCGTTTTCTGGTTCGACTTATGATCCTCCAGGCAAGTTTTTAGTTTGCGTTTTGGGTCTGATTTATGATCCTACTGACAAGTTTTTAGCCTACATTTTGGATCCGACTTTTTATCCTTCAGCCTAGCTTTTAGCCTGCATTTTTTTATCTGACTTGTGATCCTCGAGACAAATTTTTCGCATGCGTTTTGAACCTTATTTATGATCCTCCAAGCAAGTTTTTATCCTCCGTTTTGAGTCTGATTTATGATCCTATAGGCAATGTTTTTGCATGTATTTTGGGTATGATTTATGATCCTCTAGACAAGTTTTTAGCATGTGTTTTCGGTCTAATTTATGATCCACCAAGCAAGTTCTTAGCCGGCGTTTTAAGTCTGATTTGTGATCCTCGAGGTAAGTTTTTAGCCGGCATTTTGGGTATAATTTATGATCCTCCAAACAAGTTTTTCGCCTGCGTTTTGGGTTTGATTTATGATCCTCTAGGCAAGTTTTTAGCTTGTGTTTTGGGTCCGACTTATGATCCTCTAGGCAAGTTTTAGCCAACGTTTTAGGTTTTATTTATGATTCTTCTGGCAAGTTTCTTGCATTCGTTTTGGGTTCGACTTATGATATTCTAGGCAAGTTTTTAACTTGCGTTTTGGGTCAGATTTATGATTTTCCAGACAAGTTTTTAGCATGCGTTTTGGGTGAGATTTATGATCCTCCTAGCGAATTTGTAGCTTGTATTTTTGGGTCCGGCTTATGATCCTCTAGATAAGCTTTTAGTCTTCGTTTTGGGTCAGACTTATGATCTTCAAGGCAAGTTTTAGCTTACGTTTTGGGTCCGATTTATGATCCTCCACGAAAATTTTTAGCCTGCATTTTTTTGTCCAACTAATGATCTAACAGATAAGTTTTTAGCATGCGTTTTCTGGTCCGACTTATGGTCCCCTAAGCAAGTTTTTAGCCTCGTTTTGAGTCAGATTTATAATCCTCTAAGCAAGTTTTTAGCTTGTGTCTTGGGTTCGACTTATGATCGTCCAGTCAAGTTTTAACCTGCGTTTTGGGTCTGATTTATGATCCTTATGGCAAGTTTTCTAGCATACGTTTTGGGTCCGATTTATGATCCTCTAGGCAAGTTTTTAACTTGCGTTTTGGGTCTTATTTATGATCCACCAATCAAGTTTTTAGGCAACGTTTTGAGTCTGATTTGTTATCTACTAGGAAAGCTTTTACCCTGCATTTTGGGTCTTATTTATGATCCTCCAGGCAAATTTTTAGCCTGTGTTTTAGGTCAGACTTATGATTCTCCAGAGAAATTTTAGCCTCATTTTGGGTCTGATTTATGATCTACTTGGCAAGTTTCTAGCCTGTATTTTCCGACTTATGATCCTCTCTAGGCAAGTTTTTAACTTGCGTGTTTTGTCAGATTTATGATCCTCAAGACAAGTTTTTAGCCTGCGTTTTGGGTGAGATTTATGATTCTCCAAGCAAATTTGCTTGTACTTTTGGATCCGGCTTATGATCCTCAAGGCAAGTTTTTAGCTTACGTTTGGGTCCGATTTATGATCTTCTAGGCAAATTTTTAGCCTGCATTTTTTGGTCCAACTAATGATCCTCCGATTTATGATCTTCCAAGCTAGTTTTTAGCCTGCGTTTTAGGTCTAATTTATGATCTTCCGGGCAAGTTTTTAGCCAATATTTAAGGTCTAATTTATGATGCTCCAAGCAAGCTTTTAGCCTACGTTTTGGGTCTGATTTATGATCCTCTAGACATGTTTTTAGTTTGTGTTTTGGGTCTCACTTATGATCCTCCATTCATGTTTTAGCCTGCGTTTTAAGTCTGATTTATGATCCTCTTGGCAAGTTTTTAGCATGCGTTTTGGGTCCGACTTATGATTGTCTAGGCAAGTTTTAAACTTGCGTTTTGGGTCTGCTTTATGATCATCTAGGCAAGTTTTTAGCTTGCGTTTTGGGTGTGATTTATGATCCTCCAAGCAAAGTTTTAGCCTGTATTTTGGGTTTAATTTATGTCAAACGAATTTTGGTCTGCGTTTTGGGTCCGATTTATGATCTTCTAGACAAGTTTTTAGCATGCGTTTTGGATCTAATTTAAGATCTTCCAGGTAAGTTTTTAGTTTGCGTTTTGGATCTGATTTATGATCCTCCTCACAAGTTTTTAGCCTGCATTTTGGGTCCGGCATAGGATCCTTCAGACAAGTTCTTAGCCTTCGTTTTTTGTCTAACTTATGATCTTCCAGGCAAGTTTTTAGCATGCGTTTTGGGTCTGATATATGATCCTCTAGGGAAGTTTTTAGCTTTATTTTTCATCTGACTTATGATCCTCTAGACAAGTTTTTAGCCTGTGTTTTGGGTCTGATTTATAATCCTCCAAGCAAGTTTTTAGCCTACATTTTGGGTCCGATTTATGATCCTTCAGCGAAGTCTTTAGTCTGCGTTTTTTGTCCGACTTATGATCTTCCAGGCAAGTTTATCCCCTGCGTTTTTAGTCTGATTTATGATCCTCCAGCCAAGTTTTTATCCTGCGTTTAGGGGATTATTTATGATCGCAATGTTTTAGCATGCGTTTTGGGTCTCATTTATGATCCTCCAGGTAAGTTTTTAGCATACGTTTTGGGTTTGATTTATGATCCTCAAATCTAGTTTTTAGCTTGTGTTTTGGGTTTGATTTATGATCCTCCAAACAAATTTTTAGTCTGCGTTTTGTGTCTGATTTATGATCCTCCACACAAGTTTTTAGCTTGTGTTTTGGGTCACTTATGATCCTCTAAGCAAGTTTTTAGCCTGCGTTTTGGGTCGGACTTATGATCCACCAGGCAAGTTTTAGCCTGCGTTTTGGGTATGATTTATGATCCTCTTTGCAAATTTTTAGCCTGCGTTTTGGGTCCGACTTATGATCCTCTAGGCAAGTTTTTAGCCAGCGTTTTGTGTCAAATCTATGATCCTCTAGGCAAGTTTTTAGCCTGCGTTTTGGATCTGATTTATGATCCTCTAAACAAATTTTTAGCCTCTATTTTTTTGTCCGACTTATGATCCTCCAAGTAAGTTTTTAGCCTTCATTTTGGATCAGACTTATGATCCCCCAGGCAAGTTTTTAGCTTACATTTTGGGTCCAATTTATGACCTTCCAAACAAGTTTTTAGCCTGTGTTTTTGAGTCTCACTAATGATCCTCCAGAAAAGTTTTTAGCCTGCGTTTTGGGTCAAATTTATAATCATCCATGCAAGTTTTTAGCGTGTGTTTTGGGTACGACTTATGATCCTTAAAGCAAGTTTTTAGCCTGCATTTTGGGTCCGACTTATGACCCTTCAGGCAAGTTTTTAGCCTGAGTTTTGAGTCCGACTTATGATCCTCCAGCCAAGTTTTTAGCTTTCGTTTTGGGTCTGATTTATGTTCTTCAAGCCAAGTTTTTAGCTTATGTTTTGGGTCCGATTTATGATCCTCCAGGCAAATTTTTAGCCTGCGTTTTTTGGTCCGACTAATGATCCTCCGATTTATGATCTTCCAAACAAGTTTTTAGCCTACGTTTTGGGTCTAATTTATGATCCTCCAAGCAAAGTTTTAGTCAATATTTAAGGACTAATTTATGAAGTTCCAAGCAAGCTTTAAGCCTACGTTTTGGGTCTGATTTATGATCCTCGAGGCAAGTTTTTAGTTTGTGTTTTGGGTCTTATGATCCTCTATTCATGTTTTAGCCTGCGTTTTAAGCATGATTTATGATCCTTTTGGCAAGTTTTTAGCATGCGTTTTGGATCCCACTTATGATCGTCTAAGCAAGTTTTTAACTTGCGTTTTGGGTCTGCTTTATGATCCTCTAGGCAAGTTTTTAGCTTGCGTTTTGGGTGTGATTTATGATCTTCCAAGCAAAGTTTTACCTTTTATTTTGGGTCTAATTTATGCAAACGAATTTTAGTCTGCGTTTAGGGTCTCATTAATGATCTTCTAGACAAGTTTTTAGCATGCGTTTTGGGTCTGACTTAGGATCCTCTCGGCAAGTTTTTAGTCTGCGTTTTGGATCTAATTTATAATCCTCCTCACAAGCTTTTAGCCTGCATTTTGGGTCCGGCTTATGATCCTTCAGACAAGTTTTTAGCCTTCGTTTTTTGTCCGACTTATGATCTTCCAGGCAAATTTTTAGCATGCATTTTGGGTCTCATATATGACCCCTCAGGCAAGTTTTTAGCCTTATTTTGCATCAGACTTATGATTTTCCAGACAAGTTTTTAGCTTGTGTTTTGGGTTTGATTTATGATCTTCCAGACAAGTTTTTAGCCTGCGTTTTGTGTCTGATTTAGGATCCTCCAGGCAAGTTTTTAGCATGCATTTTGGGTCTGATTTGTGATCCTCTAATGTAGTTTTTAGCTTGTGTTTTGGGTTTGATTTATGATCCTACAGACAAGTTTTTAGCTTGCGTTTTTGGGTTTGATTTATGATCCTCCAAACAAGTTTTTAGCTTGTGTTTTGGGTCTGATTTATGATCCTCCAGACAAGTTTTTAGCATGTGTTTTGGGTCCGACTTATGATCCTCCATACAAGTTTTAGCCTGCGTTTTGGGTATGATTTATGATCCTTTCTGCAAGTTTTTAGCCTACGTTTTGGATCTGACTTATGATCTTCTAGGCAAGTTTTTAGCCTGCATTTTGGGTCAGATTATGATCCTCTAAGCATGTTTTTAGCCTGCGTTTTGGATCTGATTTATGATCCTCCAAACAAATTTTTAGCCTCTATTTTTTTGTCCGACTTATGATCCTCCAAGTAATTTTTTAGCTTTCGTTTTGGATCAGACTTATGATCCTCCAGGCAAGTTTTTAGCTTACGTTTTGGGTGCGATTTACGATCCTCCTAACAAATTTTAGCCTGCGTATTGGGTCTGATTTATGATTCTTTAGACAAGTTTTTAGCATGCGTTTTGGGTTTGATTTAGGATCCTCCATGCAAGTTTTTAGCCTGCGTTTTGGGTCTGATTTATGATCTTCCTGACAAGTTTTTAGCCTGCATTTTGCGTCCGACTTATGATCCTTCAGACAAGTTTTGGGTCCGACTTATGATCCTCCAGGCAAGTTTTTAGCATGCGTTTTAGGTCTGATTTATGATCCTCTAGACAAGTTTTTAGCCTTATTTTGCGTCCGAGTTATGATCCTCCAGATAAGTTTTTAGCCTTTGTTTTGGGTTTGATTTATGAACCTCCAGACACGTTTTTAGCCTGCGTTTTGGGTCTCATTTATGATTCTCCTAGCATGTTTTTAGCTTGCTTTTTTGGTCCGACTTATGATCCTTCAGCCAAGTTTTTAGTCAGCGTTTTTTGTCCGACTTATGATCCTCCAAGCGAGTCTTTCCCCTGTGTTTTGGGCCTCATTTATGATCATGCATCCAAGTTTTTATCTTGTGTTTTGGGGCTTCTTTATGATCCTCGAGGCAATGTTTTAGCCTGCGTTTTTGGTCTGATTTATGATCCTCGAGGCACGTTTTTAGCATGCTTTTTGGGTCTGATTTATGATCCTCCAATCTAGTTTTTAGCTTGTGTTTTTGTTTTGATTTATGATCCTCGAGAAAAGTTTTTAACCTGCGTTTTGGGTCTGATTTATGATCCTCCAGGCAAGTTTTTAGCTTGTGTTTTGGGTGTTATTTATGATCCTCCTAAAAAGGTTTTAGCCTGTGTTTTGGGTCCGATTAATGATCCTCCACGCAACTTTTAGACAGCGTTTTGGGTCTGATTTATGATCCTCTTGGGATGTTTTTAGCCTGCGTTTTGGGTCCGACTTATGATCCTCTAGGCAAGTTTTTAGCCTGCGTTTTGGGTCAGATTTATGATCCTCTAGACAAGTTTTTAGACTGTGTTTTCGATCTGATTTATGATCCTCCAAACAAATTTTTAGCCTCTATATTTTTGTCCGACTTATGATCCTCTAAGTAAGTTTTTAGCCTTTGTTTTGGATCAAACTTATGATCCTCCAGGCAAGTTTTTCGCTCACCTGTTGGGTCCGATTTATGACCCTCCTAGCAAGTTTTTAGCCCGCGTTTTTGGGTCCGATTAATGATCCTCCAAAAAAGTTTTTAGCCTGTGTTTTGAGTCAACTTTATAATCATCCATGCAAGTTTTTAGCCTGTGTTTTGGATACGACTTATGATCCTTAAAGCAAGTTTTTAGCATGCATTTTGGGTCCGACTTATGATCCTTCAGGCAAGTTTTTAGCATGTGTTTTAAGTCCGACTTATGATACTCCAGGCAAGTTTTTAACCTTTGTTTTGGGTCTGATTTATGTTCCTCCAGGCAAGTTTTTAGCCTTATTTTGGGTCCAACTTATGATCTTCTAAACAAGTTTTTAGCCTACATTTTGGGTTTGATTTATGATCCTCTGGGCAAGTTTTTAGCCTGCGTTTTGGGTCTGATATATGATCCTCCAGGCAAGTTTTTAGCCTACGTTTTGGGTCTGATTTATGATCTTCCAGGCAAGTTTTTAGCCTATATTTTGGGTCTAATTTATGATCCTCCAAACAAGCTTTTAGCCTGCGTTTTGGGTCTGATTTATGATCCTCCAGTTAAGCTTTTAGCCTGCGTTTTGGGTCTTATTTATGATCCTCCATGCAAGTTTTTAGCCTGTGTTTTGGGTTTGACTTATGATCCTCCATTCATGTTTTAGCTTGCGTTTTGGGTCTGATTTATTGTCCTCTAGACAAGTGTTTTAGTCTGCGTTTTGGGTCCGAATTTTGATCCTCCTGGCAAGTTTCTAGCATGTGTTTTGGGTCCGACTTGTGATCCTCCAGAGAAATTTTTAGCCTACGTCTGGTTTTGTTTTTAATCCTCTTGGCAAGTTGTTAAAAAACATATAATTAAGATCGGATTTACTATTGTCCCATTCTAAAAATAGTAAATTAAATTATATATATTTAAATTATATATTAATTTACATTTATTATACATCTAATAATTTATTATAATAACAAATATTATTTTCAATTAATTATTTACCATCTTCTATATATTATTTGAGAAGTACCTTTATAAAGATACTTCAAAATAATCATTTATTTACTATTGTGCCATTCTAGAAATAGTAAATTAAATTATATATATTTAAATTATATATTAATTTA
>ASZG01036086.1:0-12086 GCA_000411095.1 Aethionema arabicum
TTTCGCCCGTTGCTACCCCTTCAATCTTGTTTCATCTTAGTTTAGATTTAAGTTTGAAATTGCATGCGCAGTTCGCCTCCCGTGGATCGACACCTCATACTACTGCAACACCCCTTGTGGTCGAGGCAAGTAGAGGTTTTCTAAATTTTAAAGTTTATCATACCCCGTAGCAAACGCATAGTACTCTACGAGCGAGATCAAGCGCATTCCGAGGACATTTATTTTCGACCAAATAGAACCGACAGCGATTTTCGTCGGAAATTTCTCGGAAAAACCTTATTCCGAGGAAAATCCGACGAATGTGGCTTTCGGAATTCGCCTGCTTCCTTGTACTGTCATAAGGTCGTACAAACCTAGATTACAGTTTGATAAACGATGGTTAACAGAGATAGGCTTCAAAGAGGTTGTGGAGAGAGGATGGAATAGAGGAAGCGGAACATACACAAGAAGTCTCAATACAAGGATTTAGGATTGCACGACACAAATGGTGAATTGGAAAAAAGTAGTAAAATAAAACTCAGCGATGGATATTGAACATCTTAACTCAGCTATATTCCAGTTGACGCAACAACCTCACTTCAACTCAAATATGCTAAATGAGTTGAAGAAGAAGTTGCATGAGGCATATCTAAAAGAGTAGATCCATTGGCAACAAAAGAGTAGAGTCAATTAGATAAAAGAAGGAGACAAAAATACGAAGTTTTTTCATGCCACTTTAAAAAACAGAAGGCCTGGGAATGAAATATGTCGGCTGATCAACGAAGATGGGGTTATGTCTGAAGGAGATATAGCAATGGGGGAAGTGGCTAGCTGCTACTTTGAAAAGTTATTCTGGGTAGAGGTAAAAGAGTGTAACCTAAAAAATTATGAGTCGTTCATCAAATGTCTCACAGAGGCACAAAACGCAGCTCTTATCCATCTAGCCTCGGTAGAGGAGATCAAGCGGATAGTCTTCGAAATGTATCCAAGCAAATGTCCAGGACCAGATGGCTTAAGTGGACAAATTTACCAACAACTTCGGGATGTGGTAGGACATGAAATGATAGAAACAGTGAAGTGGTTTATGCAATTAGGCTGCATGGAGCAAGGATTAAATAGCAGTGAAATATGTCTTATACCAAACAAGGAAAGTGCAAAACGAATGGAAAACTTTCGACCAATTAGTTTATGCAATTTTTAGCTATAAGATTATATCGAAACTATTGGCTAATCAGCTGAAGGTGTTGATGCCTCAGCTTATTTTGGAAACCAAAGCTGAAACACCCTATCCCGAGGCTCGATATACAATAAACTCAAATCGTACGTATACATGCATCATGAACATATATATAACATCACAATTATCATACAATGTCATACAAATGATACAATAACGTTCTATTCTACTCTCAACCTCAGTGATATCCCAACTTCTTCAGCTCGCCACTCTCGGGTTTCCGAACCCTGAAACATGCACAACATAAACATAGAACTACCTGCGGGACTCGAATCCGCAAGCATAAAATGCATGGTAAGTCAATGAAGACTTAGTACGATCTTAGCACACAATCAAACCGACCAACAACCCTAATTTCCTTGAAATATTCCCATCAAACAAAAATAATGTCACCATACTTCATGAATTTACCACAATTAAATCAGGAATTCAACAACGTTAACTACTTAAATTCCACCAACTATATCCCAATTTTCAGTAATTGAGTTTTGACTTCCAGCAATATTGATCCTTAAAACATTCAACAATCAAGTCTTACTTATTGAGCAATATTAACTCCCTACCTTTTCTGCGTCGACGTCAAAGTCACACTTTTATGTTTAACTTTTAGCATTATGATCCTAACTTCTACATTTCAATATTCACACTTATACCCTTTTAAAGCCTTTAGCTCTTCACACTTTCTTACGTTAAACTTCTACACACTTGTTTAGCCATGATTTCCACACACTTCTCTAATCTACGGCTCCTACGCACTTTTTAACTTCTTCACACTTCATTGCTTTCACTCTTACACACTTCTTTAATTTCAATCTCCACACACTTCGTTAGTACTATCTCTTAAAAAGTTCTCTATTCAATACACATTATTAGTTTAAGACCAACAACTTTCCATTCCACACCGTGACACTACACATTGCTCAACATTCATCCAAGTGTTCATTCATCTTTCACACATTAGCTATTATGATTATCACTACATTCAGATTATTATCATCTCAATTTCAAGTTAAATAAGCTCTTAGTATTCACCACAAGCGCACACATACACAACTCACATAGCTGAAACGAGAGTAACAACAAGACACATACTCATTACTTCCAAAACACATTCTAGCATGAATCTATTCTCCTACTTTAACCCCCACGTAACTCTAACCCCATTTAATAATCATAATCAGATCTGTTGCCATGAGTATTCTACCAGCAACTAGAGGAGAAAAGGGTGAACCAAAACACGCAGCTAACCATAAGAGAAAGAGTGTGTCGGTCGTACCGTTCCAGCAATACCAAAACTAACCAAAGGTAACCAGATTTCCCATAAATCTTAACTATCTTGAGCCCAAGAAAACTCACATTCAATCCTAGATCTACACCGGAGATCAACAAGAAATGGAGCTAGAAATGCACCTCAACCGCCTGCAAGCTTTGCTGCCGAGCTACCCTTACCGGAGACCTCGGCGTGACGTCTTCTTCTTCTTCCTCCGTTTGCTCTCTCTTTCTTCCCTTGCTCCATTTTCCTTTCCTATCTCGAGATCTGCTCTATCATCTTTACCGTACCTCTCTCCTCTCATTCTGTTTTACGCTATTATCCATTGGTTCCTAGTCTTCTCTTTGCTTCCATTTACTTTTGCAGAGAGACCATTTTCTCTCCCTTCCCTGGTAATGTATATACAAATCGCAACCTCTTTTCTCTCTCTTTACCTTTTTTGTTAGCAACCATACATTCCTCTTTTTTTGGAAAAAGAATAAGTTTTCTCGGTATAATTAACAACCTCCTCTTTATTACTATTTTGCCATTCTTCTTTAGTATATACACATGTATATGTCTTGGTATATCATAATTCATTTGTCCCTCAAGTTTTCATTATACCACATTGATTAATCCTTTTAATCATAGTCCTCGATTCCGTAGATTATAGCTTCATTTTCCTATTTAGTATTTTCAATGCTTAACCATTTTAATCTCCATCGATTATTTGCTTATATCCACATGTATATATATACTTATTATACTTTCAATTACAATTATAGTCTTTCACCGTTGTCAATTAATTTCATAATCTATTGCTTCCTTTTATTTGAACTTTCCATCGTTAATCTTCTCGACTTGTATTCGACTTAATTTAATTTAATCGGACTTGTTCTCATGTAATATCTTAGTTAGCGAATTAAATCATTAGCAAATTTTCTCTAGGGTATTCTTTATGTGTTTACAAATGCAGCCTTCACAAGGAGGAGAACGATTATAGATAATATCATCATGAATCATGAAATTATCCACTCGCTGCAGATAAACAAACATTTAGCAAAAACAGAGGTGACAATAAAAAACCGATATGAGCAAAGCTTATGATAGAATTGAGTAGGTGTTCATTGAAGAGATAATAAGACAGTGGAGAATTAGAAAATGGTTCTACCTATGCTAACATTAAACCGAAAAGGGGAATAAGACAAGGGGACTCCCTATCCCCTTCCCTGTTCATACTTGGCACTGAATCTCTAATACACTTATTCAAACAATCAGTTCAGACTAAAAGGATAACACGGATAAGAATTGCAAGAGACTCTCCTAACATTTCTCATCTTTTGTTTGCAAATGATAGTTTATTTTTCTGTGAAGCTACAAAAGAGGAAGCTAAAGAACTGATGAAAATCTTATATACCTATAACGCAGCTTCGGAGCAGAAAGTGAATACCCAAAAGTCCTGTATAATTTCAGGTAAACTTGTACCTGTTGAAAAAAGGAAGGCAGTACATGACATTACCCGGATCAATCAAATAACAGGCATTAAAAAGTATCTAGGATTACCGAAGGGGCTTGGTAGATATAAAGTTACGCTGAACTATCTACAACAAAGAGTCAAAAGTAAGTTCCAAGGATGGCAGAATAGGTTCCTATCACTAAGTGGTAAAGAAATCCTAATTAATATCATTATATTGGCCCTACCGACATATACAATGGCGTGCTTTAAAATACCAAAAACAATTCTAAAGAGAATCACCCAACAAATATCCAGATTTTGGTGGAAACCAAAAGAGGGGAGCAAAGGTAAATGTTGGAAAAAGTGGCAATCCATGTGTAAACCCAAGATAGAAGGTGGCGTTGGTTTCAAGGACCTAGAGGCGTTTAATGTAGCTATGCTAGGTAAATAATTGTGGCGCTTGTTGGTAACACCCAATTCACTAGTGTCTCAGGTGTTACGTGGAAAATACTACAAAAAAATGAGATGTACTTACGAAAAAATTGGGCTCAAGCCATCAACGATCTGGAGAAACTTGATGCTGGCATAACCTCTGGTGCAGTATGGGGCAAGAAAATGAATTGGATCAGGGATACAACACTCTTTTGGCAGCAGAACTGGCTCGCCACAAATCCACAACGTCCGCCACAAAGCTGTGAGAATGTTATAACAGGAAAAGAAAAGGATGGTGAATTTATCATCCAACCAAACCGTATGTGGAATCTGGAAAAGCTAAAACAATTAGTAAAAGAGGATGATATTCACCACATTATCAAGCTAAGACCCAATCTCCCTACAATAAGGGACAACTACAAATGGGATCTCGTCAAAGAGGAACATTACAAAGTAAAATCAGCAACTTGGCTACAAACAAATAGGAGTGAAGCACACAATCTTACCAATCAGCTACCTGATTTGGAACCACTTAACCGAGCAATATGGCTCGTTAAGACAACTCCGAAGATTAAGAGCTTCATATGGAAAATTACGCACAATAGTCTACCAGTGGCTGATAATCTATTCAAGAGGAAAATCATTGAAGACAGACCATGTCGGGTATGTGGTGAGCCAAGGGAAATAGTGAACCACCTGATGTATGTATGCCCTTTCGCAAGGTTATGTTGGTTGGTTGCACGAGTGGATGTACCTCGTGTTCCCCTCTTGCACATAATCAGGGAACCTGTGAGACAAAGGCATGGCATATTCCCATGGTTATGTGGGATATTTGGAAAGTCATAAATGACTTCATTTTCAAGAGGATCAATCCATCAGCACAAAGAACATGGAGGATGCAAACGTGTGGAAAGAAGAAACTCAAAGCGAAAATAGCCCCAGAAATCAGACACATAATAGTCCAAGAGGGAGGAACATAAGCAAACATGGGTGCGATCCGTCGCTAGCGACCCCCTCCAGAGGGTTTTTTTTACCTGCAGCCTGGATGGCAATTGGGAAGGGAAGAAATTTGCAGTTGCATGGATCCTACAAGACCACCTGGGGACTGTCGATTTGGGGGGTAGAGTCTTTAAAGCGGCAGAGTCACCACTGATGGTGGATGTAGAAGCGCTTGTCTGAGCAATATACCTGATCTGAAATTGCGACTTCCGTGAGGTAATTTGCGAATCTGATTGCAAAAATCTGATTGTGAATTAGCTCCACATGAAATGGAATGTTCTAGCGTCGGTTTAGGGTTAGCAAGTTAGCAAATTTTGCAAAATCCTTTTCAAATTTGTTTATCTTCGTCTTTACCTGAACAATTTGTAAGGTTTGTACGGGCTGAGAAGTCTGAAACAATTTAAGTATCGTAATGAAGTTATTTGGTTAAAAAAAACATTACAACACATCGTTTAATTATTCCCTATAGTAAACGTTCTCTTAACGACGTTTTAACTAAGGATTAACGGATGGCACAATTTGCCGTAAAAGATTCTCTAGGGTACGATTTGCCAACTTTAGAATGGAGGGTATTTTATGCCAATCTGGGATTTTACAGGGTATAAATCGCCATTATCCCGTAATTTTTTTAGTAAACACATAAATGATACAAATTAAATGTTCGATAAAAACTAAAGATACAGAATTTAGAAAAGAAAGAACATAACTTCTAGAATAACTATTTTTATATTTGTATCTTTTTTGTGTACATAACAGTTATTTTCAATCAATAATAGAGATACTATTGAAATCCCACATTGATAAGTGTCCCCCAACATTTAAACAATATATAAAGATATGAGCTCCTCCAGTTATTTTCAATTGATTTTGAGTTGGAATCCCATGTTTCCTAATCTGGTATTAGAGCCGAGGTTAACCCGAGCGGATGCCATCTATCTCGATGTTGTGGGATTCAAAATGCGATAAGAATTTTGATTTGAGATGAATTGTACCAAAATGGTCTTCATCTCGCAGGGGTATGTTGGAATCTCATATTGATAAGTGGTTCAAAATTTAAACAATATATAAGAACATGGGCTACTCCACTCCTAGTCAATTGGTTTTGAGTGGAACCTCATGTTTCCTAATAGACACATTACTTATGTTCACTAAAAAAATAAAAATTTTCCTTTTAATTTTCGTCGTTAATTAGTTAGGAATAAAATAAAACAAGAAGGACTAGAGTAAATCCGAACAAAAAAACAAAAGTAATCCAAAAAAAATCTAAAGTTCTAAAACTAAAATACTTTTCGGGTGTAAAGACACAAATATATTTTACGTGAAAAATATTGCATTTACCTAAATACATTTTTTTGTAGAAGTAAGGTAGGTTAGTACGTAGTAAGCCATTCTTTCTGATTTTACAGACACCCGGGTTCGAGTCCACCAAACAGTGGAAAACTGCATTTAATTTGTATCTCAACTAATGAGACCAGTTTGTGGCCCATACAATAAAAAATATATTTCTTCTCCTTTTCGTGATGTTTCACAGTTGGGTTTGTTGTTTTTTTTGTAAAGATACGAGTTTAAGTTAATATACAACTCTAGTTTGGATTTTTACCGAAAAAAAAAACTAAATATTTGTATACATCACAACGTTGTGAGTGATATAGATACAAGTATGAAGACACGATTAAACTACTTTTGACCCGGTGAACAATAAGGGTTTTAAACGATGCTTGAGTTTGGGGTTTTGTGTTGAACGAAATGTCTTCTCTTGAGTTTCCAAAAATAGTATTTGTAAATGGGTATGAACCCAAAGCATAATCCTCAAAATTTGAGGTGCTTGGAAAATTTCAAGCTGCACTACCTCAGCCGAAGTAAGAACATCTAGAAAGATCACCTTTTTGGAGTTTTTTTTTCTGTAAACTTTGAGACTTATGCTTGGAATGAAAATAGAGTTTAGTGCATTACTGATTGGTTTCAAAGTTGGAATACGACAACCCCATACGAGTTATGGGCTCTGGTTGGAGGCTCACCATTAATGCTATCCTTGAACGAGTTTGAAGCATTGATGGGACTGAAGTGTAGTCTTCACTCCAAGACGGTGGTAGACTATCAACGCGTAAACAAATTAAAGGGCTTTTTGGGATAAGTTTGGTGTTTCGGCCAAGAATGGTTGAACTCTTCATAAAATTTTATTTGTGTTGAAGAATGAAGCAAATGGGGGTAGTAGCGACTGAATCATGCTCGCATTCTAATTCTTTTCTAACATGCCATTATGGTATGCAACCTGCAAAATCTCATGCCGCTTAAAGTAGTCAAGAAGGTCATGGACTTCTAATCCTTCTAAAAATATGTGAAGGTTAATGTTTTGAGACCCTGACCGAACCGGCCGATCGGACCGGTTAGACCGCGACCCATTAACAAATCCGGTTCAGGTCAATTTTAAAATTCAGCCTTAAGAGAACCGGAAAACCCTGAGAAAACTCGGAAAAAATCCGGAGACCCAGTAGATATAGATATATATATTGAACCGGTCGGGTCGTAAATCAGTACACCAATTTTTAGTAGTTTCTTCGCCATTGTCGTCTTCTTCGAGAGGTAAGATTTCTTTTCTTTTTCTAATTAATATAACTTTAATCTTTACTTTTGCTTTTGCTTAGAGAGAAAAAAAGTTGTGAGATGTTTTCACTTTATATATTGCATACAAGAGGGAGAGAAAGACTTTGACATTATATTTGTTTTGATCGAGACTGTATTATTTTAAAATAATATTGACAAAAAGTTATAGTATTTTTTTTATTAATAATTTAGAACAAATATCGATTTCTTATTTTTCTAATGCGAAGAATCATAATTGTTTTTCAAGAATAAACATAAAATATGGATGATAATGAAGAACCTTCCTCAAGTCGTTTAGTCCGAGGAAAAAATGATATTGATTGGGCTTATGTGGCAGAGTCAAAAGATTCAAGAGAAAAACGAGTTTTAGAATGTAGATTTTGTCACCAAAAAAAATCAGGAGGTAATATTAATAGGATGAAACAACATGTTGATGGTATGAAAGGAAATATTGATTCGTGTGATCAAGTTCCTCCCGATATAAGATTTTAGATATTGCAATCTCTCAAAGAAAATGAGGGAAAAAGAAGAAAGTGATTTATTTGGATAATTCTACTTTAGATGGTCTTGATGTTGAAGATGGTGTCGATGACATTAATGTTGTTGATCCTCTTAATCGGAAGAGAAAACAAGGTATTAATATACAATCTTATTTTAAAAGAGGGTTGAATGATCAAACTCAACTTACTATAAAAGCTTGCATGCAAAGTAAGAAAGAGTACATGATGTCGACTTGGCAATTTCGATGTGGTTTTATGATGCTTGTATTCCCATAAATGTTGTAAACTCTCAGTTTTTTCAACCAATGATCAGTAAGATAGCAAGTATGGGGTCATGGATATGATGCTCCTTCATATCACGCTTTGCGTGTTGGATTGTTGTGTGACGCTAAGGTTCAAGTTTCTCTCATTATTGACCAATTTAGAAACACTTGAAAATCTACAGATTGTACTATTATGGGAGACGGATGGAAGGACACAAGACAAATACCATTGATTAAATTTTTTGTTTATTGTCTTAAATGAATCACATATCTCAAGTTAGTGGATGCTTCTGATATATATGTTGGTGGTGAAAATTTGTGTAACTTGTTTCTTGAAGTTGTGGATATGATTGGTCCTCAAAATGTGATCATATAGTGATTGATAATGTGTCTAACTACAAAGCTGCAGGGAAACTTCTTGCTAAAAAGTTTCCTACTATTAATTGGTCTTCATGTGCAGCTCATTGTATCAATCTGATATTACAAGATATGAGAAAACTACATATGGTTGAAGAAGTTGTGCGATGTATGTCAAAGGTAACTATTTTAGTTTATAACCATAAATCACCTTTAAATTGGTTGAGAAAAAAAGTTGGTTGGAAATAAATCATTCGTCCTGGAGAAACACGTTTTACTACAAATTGTATTGCTTTACAAAGTCTCTATTAGCACAAAGAGGATTTGCAAGCTTTAGTCATATATTATGAGTTCAAAATTTTTTAAAAGTTGCCAAAAAGAAGGGACATTAAATCGATAGTTTTGGATGAGTGCATGTGGGGAAATTGTTTGATAATTGTGAAGATTATGGCTCCTATCATTCAAATGTTGCATATTTGTGATGCTCATGAAAAACCTTCTTTGCTATATGTGTATGAAGGGATGTATCAGACAAAATTAGGCATAAGAAGTTGTTACAACATAATAAATCTCTCTACAAGCCTTTCACAAGAATCATTAGTAGTAGATGGGATCGTATGTTGTGTCACAACCGTCATGTTGCAGCGTACTAATGGTATTTGTTTAAGAATTTAATTTTTGTTGAAGTTTAAGAAATTTTTTTATTTGTATATAGATTCATTAATTTATCATTTTATTTTAATTTTTTAGATGGTGAAGAAGACATTACTATACTTCAAGAAAGTGAATGGATTGGTGATGAAGACACACAAAATCAATGAGATTAATTTATTATTCTATATTTAAGTTTGATTGAATTTTTTATGATTATCAAGATTTGTCGAACATTATTTTGAAGTATAACTATTTATTTTATTTCTACTAAAATAATAATATTAATCAATTTATTGACCCGTAGTTCGATCGAGTCGACCCAATGACCTAGTAAGCTGGAGAACTGTTTGGTTCAACTTCTGGATCGGGTCTCAAAACATTGGTGAAGGTAGGCAGGGGTGAATTCACCTTAGGAGGAATGAGTGCACATGCACATAATGATACTTTAGATTTTAGTGTAATTTTTTATTGTTTTTTAATCGTGCACCAATTGAAATAAAAAAAATGGACTCATTATAATTTTGAAAATATCATTTAAAATCCACAATAATATTTTATTCCCATGTTTTTCTATTTTCCATATTTAAAACAATATTTTTTGGAAAAAATCAATTAAATAAACAATATATTTTTTATATTATTCTACTTTCTGTAAGTATCTTTCAATTATAATTACACGTTATTTTAGGTATGATCTTGTTCTTAAACAAGTCGTTGCGACAGAAAATTGAACAGTAGTAAATAACTCAATTTGTTTTCATAGCATTGTCGTTCACTTTCTTTACTTCAATAGTATCGTCGCCGAATCGGTGGATTTTACCGCCGTAAAATACAGCGTGACGTAATCTTCCATTACTGCTATCCATTTTGTCTATTTAAAAGAACACCATCACCTCTTTTCATGATTTTTTTATTAGAGTTAAATAATGTCGTTCAACATTGTTGCTTATAAACTTTCAAAACTTATTATTTATTAATATTATTTAATTGTTTGAATAGTTATGTATAATGTTTTACTTTTAAAATATAATAATTATATGATTTTGTTGTTTTTTATTTAAAATACTTGAATTAGACAACGGTTCTCTGTTAAAAATAAAATACTATTTTTGTATGTTTATTAAACTATCAAATTAGCATAAAGAATATAATAATAAAATCAAATCATATTCTCTTCGATTTATTTTTTCTTTGTCTATAGTAATTTAATTATCTCATTGTATTTTTGCTTTCTTGCTTCTTCCTTTTTTTTTCATTTAAATTTGTGTAATACTTTTTAGTATTTTATTACAATTATTTTTAACAAAAATTCAAAATTTTAGACAATATAAAATATAATGTATTTATCTTTACAAAAAAGATTAATGTAACTATATAAACAATTTTTGACTTTTTTAAAGTAAAATATATAATAAACCGAATAAAATATATATATTATGTAACTAAATATTTAAAAAGATTTATTTTTATTTGTATTTTATTAAAAATTCTATACATCCACTCTATGTTTTTTTGGATCCGCCTTTTGAAGGTAGGATTGCATTTGAAACCCTCGGAGAGTGTGTGAGGCGTAAAGGATTAACGAAGAAATTATATTCTTTATATGAGTTTGTCTTGGTACTTCATGAAGGATTGAACTACTGAAAATGAAAAAGGTAATAAAAAACTAAAAAGTATTACACACGGATTGAACTACTGAGAAAGGAAAAATTAATTACACAAATACTAAAAAATCAGAAGGATTGAACTACTGAGAAAAGGAAAGGTAAACTCGATGGAATAACTCGCAAATATGTCAAAGAGTTTCATGCCAAGTTTCTTTGCCTCTCCATATATTCTAGTAATTCCGACTTCCATTCTTTTTCATTGTATTGTTGTGTCTATATAGTGCATATCGCTTTGTTAATTGTAACTAGAGTCGACAGATAGGGGGACGATAGACGCGAAAACCCGAGCCCATCAAATATTGGGGCCACATATTTCTTATGCTTTTACTTTAATAAAAAATAATAAATATAGAAAGATTTAGAAAAAGTGATTTTTCTTCATACTCAAAAAAATCTAGGTGTTATTTTTCTATTTTTTTTGAATTGCATATTAAATCGTGATAACTATACCGGTGAGAGTTGTTTTGTTGGAGAGAAATTTTTCAAAATGAAAAATTATCAAAAATTATCTAAGATCTTCAATATCTCGAAAAATGTTGAATAGTTTAGTTATTTTGTACATAAAAAATATTAATACTAAAACTATTATTCATCATTTTACATCTACTGCAACTCATACAATCAATTTTGTAATTTTTATATTTTTCAAAAATGACTATTGACTTCTATTTGTTTTTTTTTTTTTTTTT
>ASZG01036087.1:0-12126 GCA_000411095.1 Aethionema arabicum
ATCTTTGGAGACAATCAAAGTCTAAGGTCAGGAGAGAGAAACCCATTACCAAGCCCTTCTCTTCCAATGGATCAAAGTAAGTTACTTGATCTAATATCATAGTTTCATGTATGTGATAATCACATGTTCTAAGATCGTTAGACAATCATGTTTATGTGTTGATCATTAGGTTAGATCATATTATGTCATATAAGATATAAAATCTATTTTACATGTGGTATCAGAGCCTAGGTTGTTGAGCATGTGATTTTCCATTGAAGTTTTGATTTCGTTTTGAGTTTAAGAAATCACAAAAGTTATGTTTCTTAATCGTTGTTTCATCACTCTAAAGGAAGAAGAAAAAACAATCTAGATATTATTTTGTTAATCACCCATATTCATCACATTTAACAAAAAAAAATAATTAATTAAATTAAATTAATTGATTAATTGTTTTAATGTTAAAATTAACGTAAATGATTATCAACGGAATTTTGATTATCGTTTAAAATTATTTTCATAAAGTTTACAAATAAATAAATATATTATTATTAAACGTTATTTATCAAACCCAAACGTTTTGATAAATAATTAAACGTTATTTTAAGTGATTTAATGGTAATTATATTTAAAATAAATTAATGATTTATTCAAAGATTATCTTAAGATAATCACTATTTAAATTAAATTTTTAAATTAATGATTTATTTTAAAAAATATCTCTTAATAATAAATTATTGAATTTAATGAATTTTAAATTTATTATGCATTAAATTTGATAACATATCTTTGAATTTAATAACGAAATAAATTTAATGAAATTAAAATATTGTCAATTATGAAAATTAAAATATTCTCAATCAAGAAAATTAAAGAATTAAATTTAGTAACCTAAATTCTCTCCTTAATTATAGTGGTGAAGTTAAAAAATTATAAATTTAAATTTTGAATAAAATAATGTAATGAGCTTAACATAATATATTGTTGGGCTTAAAATAAAACAAAATGAACTCTAAAATAATGAAAACATAAGTCAAATTTTTTTTTTGTTGACCAGCTGACTTTATGTTGACTTATGCGGTTGACTTTTGTTGACTTTCGTAGTTGACTTTCGGAGTTGACTTTCAGAGTTGGCTTTCGGAGTTGACTTTCACAATTGACTTTCACAGTCGACTTCCGTAGTTGACTTCCATAGTCGACTTTTACCGTTGACTTTTTGCAGTTGACTTTCACATTTGACTTTCATAGTTGACTTTTACAGTTGACCTTTAAAGTTGACTTTTATGTTGTAAGTTGCCTATTAAACAACTATGTTTAAATTAATTTAATATTCATATATTATGAGTAATTTGTTAATCACTAAAGTGATCGAATTACAATATCATATGAATATTAAATTAATGATTCAATTACTCATGTTTAAGTGATGCTTAAATGACATAATTAATTCGTCATGAGTAAATTAAAAGTTCAATGATTATAAAATATTTTGGATCACCCAATGGTTGATCATTCATTTATAATTCACGAACATTATCTTGACAATTTAGATGTATTAAGTTAGATATGTTTAATATCCAAAGATTGCAAGCATGTCTATTAAAGTGCATTCATTGTGGATTATGAAAACCTTAAGTCAAGCATCAATTATGTTAAGGTATAATTGTTGATTCACTCAAAAGTGATCTTCAATGTGTACTTTATGTTAATTTTTCAAAAGTCTGAATCTGGATTAAGAATAATGTTACTCAAAGCATTAACGTATACACATATGAATTTTGCAGCTACTCTCCCTGTTTTTCTTCATTCGCAAGATGCGTCCGTTGTTAAGTTTAATGGGCTCAATTTCTATGAATGGTGGGAACAAATTCAGTTCCACCTCGGTGTTTTGGACCTTGACCAAGCAATTTTAAATGAGAAACCTGCTGCTTTTACTGATGCTAGCAGTGATGAGCAGAGGTCTACCCATAAAGTTTGGGAAAGATCTAACAAGCTGAGCTTGATGTTTATGCGAATGACCGTAGCAAATAACATCAAATCCACACTTAAGAAAACTAAAAAATGCTAAAGAATTTTCGAAGTTTGTGGAAGAAAGTTCTCAGTCTGACTCCGCTGATAACTCGCTTGCTGGGACACTAATGAGTACGTTAACCACTATGAAGTTCAATGGTTCTCGTACTATGCATGAACATATTGTCGAAATGTCGAACATTGCTGCAAGACTAAAGACCATGGGAATGGAAGTGAATGAAAATTTCCTAGTAACGTTTATTCTTAATTCCTTACCTTCTGAGTATGGTCCATTTCATATGAACTGCAAAGCATGCTCATTCAAGAGGAAGTAAGACATAAGAAACTGAAAAATCAATTTGCCAATCTCGTTGGTCAGAAAGGAGCTGGAAAGAAGCCATTTAAGAAAGCTGGAAAGGGCAAGAAAGGGCTGTCTAAAGTTAATCAGTCATTTGTCCAAATCAACCACAAGGAATCAAGCAAGGATACGTGTCGGTTTTGCAAGAACCCTGGACACTATCAGAAAGTTTGCCTGAAACGTAAGGCATGGTTCGAAATGAAAGGTAAACCTAGTGTTTCAGTATGTTTCGAATCTAATTTAGCTGAGGTTCCTTATAATACTTGGTGGATTGATTCTGGTGCTACCACTCATGTTTCCAATACAATGCAGAGTTTTCTTACGACTCAAACCATAAGCCAAAATGAGAAATTCATCTACATGGGAAACCGAGTCAAAGCTTCAGTCAAAGCTATCGGAACTTATCGTTTAATTCTAGACACTGGATGTCATTTAGACTTTTTCCGAACTCTTTATGTTCCTTCTATTTCTCTTAATTTGATTTCTGTTTCCAAACTTGATGAAGTTGGGTACATTTCTAAATTTAGTAATAAATATTTCAGTTTGTTCAAACAAAATATTTTCTTAGGTTCGGGTGTTTTTCATGATGGTCTTTATAAGCTAAATCTTGATACCCATTTTGCTGAAACTCTCTTAATCTTGCATCGTAATGTTGGTAGTAAACGTGATTTAATCAATGAAAGATCTGCGCACTTGTAGCATAAATGTTTGGGTCATATATCCAAGGAAAAAATTCAAAGATTAGTAAAGAATTAAATCCTACCTGATTTGGATTTTACTGATCTTAGTACTTGTATTGAGTGCATTAAGGGAAAGCATACAAAAAGAGTACTTAAGAAGAAAGCCACAAAAAGCTCACAACTCCTTGAAATAATACACACTAATGTTTGTGGGCCTTTTGATGTTCCATCTTTGGGTGGAAATAAGTATTTTATCACCTTCATTGATGACTTTTCACGTTATGGATACATCTATTTGCTGCATGAAAAATCTCAATCTGTAGATATCCTAGAGGTGTTTATAAATGAGGTTGAAAGACAATTAGATCGAAAGGTGAAAATTGTCAGATCTGATAGAGGTGGTGAATTTTACGCAAATATAATGAAAGTGGACAATGCCCCGGTCCCTTTGCTAAGTTCCTTGAAAGTCGTGGTATTTGTGCTCAATACACAATGATAGGAACACCGCAACAAAACGGTGTTGCAGAAAGGCGTAACCGTACGTTAATGGATATGGTTAGAAGTATGTTAAGTAATTCATCATTACCCAAATCCTTGTGGATGCATGCTTTAAAGACTACTGTATATTTATTGAACCTGGTTCCCAGTAAGGCAGTTTCTAAGACCTTTTTTGAATTGTGGAGGGAAGGAAACCCAGTTTAAGGCAGCTGCATGTTTGGGGTAGCCCAGCAGAAGTAAGAATTTACAATCCACATAAAAAGAAATTGGATTCCAAAACGATCAGTGGTTTTTTCATTGGTTATCCGAAAAAGTCCAAAGGGTATATGTTTTATTGTCCTAACCACAGTACACGAATCGTTGAAACTGGAAATGCTAGGTTCATTGAAAATGGGGAAGTTACTGGGAGCTTCGAACAACAAATTAATGATGAAACACCCCATGAGGATATCATTCCAAATGAACCCGTAGTAAATGAACCGCCTGAAATCGTTGTAAGAAGATCTACGTGATAAAGAAAATCCGCGATATCTGATGATCACATGATTTACATGACGGAGTCAGATTTTAACTCAGGAATCCATAATGATCCAGTTTCATTTTCACAAGCCATAGAAAGTGAACATTATGTAAAATGGTTAGACGCCATGAAAGAAGAGTTAAAATCGATGGATCACAATGAAGTTTGGGATCTTGTTGAGTTGCCAGAATGTTGTAAAAGAGTTGGATGCAAATGGGTCTTCAAGACCAAGCGTGACTCAAACGGCAATATCGAAAGATACAAGGCCAGACTCGTTGCCAAAGGTTTCACTCAGAAAAACGGTGTTGATTACAAAGAAACCTTTTCGCCTGTGTCTAAAAAGGGCTCCTTGAGAATTGTTATGGTGATGGTAGCTTATTATGACTTAGAGCTCCATCAAATGGATGTGAAAACCGCCTTTTTGAATGAGAATTTAGAAGAAGATGTTTTTATGGATCAACCCTAAGGTTTTAAGGTTGATGGAAAAGATCATCTAGTGTGTAAACTTAAGAAGTCAATCTACGGACTTAAGCAAGCTTCCCAACAATGGTATATAAAGTTCAATGATACCATTACATCCTTTCGATTTACGGAAAACATCTTTGATCGATGTATATATCTAAAGATCAGTGAGGGTAAGCTTATAATGTTAGTCATGTATGTTGACGATATCTTGCTTGCTACTAATGATCTTGGTTTGTTACATCAAACCAAAGAGTTTCTCTCCAAGAACTTTGAAATGAAAGATATGGGTGAGGCATCCTATGTGACCGGAATAGAGATATTTCGTGATAGATCACAAGGATGGTTGGGATTGTCTCAGAAAGCATATATCAATAATTGTTGTCCCAATTCAGAAAAGGAGATAAATTTGGTCTCAATCAATGCCCAAAGAATGAATTGGAACGCACCCAAATGGAGAACATTCCTTATGCATCTATTGTTTGAAGTTTGATGTACGCAAAAACTTGTACCAGACCAGACATCAATTTTGCTGTCGGAATGTTGGGCAGGTATCAAAGTAATCCAGGAATAGATCATTGGAAAACTGCAAAGGAAGTACTAAGGTATCTGCAAGGAACGAAAGATCATATGCTTACGTATAGAAAATCTAATCACCTTGAGGTGATTGGATATTCAGATTCAGACTTTACTGGATGTGTGGATACTCGAAAATCCAGTTTTGGCTATTTGTTCCTTCTTGCCGGAGGAGCGATATCATGGAAAAGTGCGAAGCAGACTGTCATTGTTGCATCCACAATGGAAGCTGAATTTGTAGCATGCTTTGAGGCTACAATTCAGGGTTTATGGTTGTGGAACTTTATTTCGCGACTTGGAATTGTAGACATTATCGCCAAGCCGCTGAAAATTTACTGTGATAACTCCGCATCGGTCTTCTTTTCTAAGAATGACAAGTATTCGAAAAGTGCTAAACATATGGAACTGAAATACTTTGCCGTTAAAGAAGAAGTTCAGAAACAAAGGGTGTCAATCGAACACATTAGCACCAAACTAATGATTGCAGATCCGTTGACGAAAGGATTACCTCCTAAGACATTTACCGAACACTTCGAAAGGATGCGGATCTTTGTACATCATCCTTAGAGATGCTTATGTTTTTATTGATTATGAGATTTGACACTTTGAGCTCATTTATTTGTTTCTGATTTAGACTTATGGATCTTGTTTTCTTTATGATGAGCATATACATTATTGATTTATGTTAAGAAAACAAGATAACTTGTCTCTGACAAAGACATTACCGTTGGACCATTATGATATACCTTATTATGTGTCATGCTAAGTGTGCAACTAATATTGTGATACATGGAAGGAAATATGTCGATAGACTGACGTATAACCACTTTGATCCTTATTAGTCATCATGCTTGGCAAAGGCTTTATAACGTAATCGATAATCTGAATTATGCGCAATTAAGTTTACTATATAATCTATGACCATAAAATATATACTGATATAAACCAAGTGGGAAATGTTAGACTCATATTAAGTTGGTTTACAACATAATATCGGTTTAGGTTAATAACCGTATCGGTTTACTAATTAAGGTTAAATTACGGGAATACCCTGATGGTGGGTATATAAACTTAAACCTAAAAGTGGGTCATCTCTCTACGAAGTCATAGCCTCCACACACCATCTTTGGAGACAATCAAGGTCTAAGGTCATGAGAGAGAAACTCACTATCAAACCCTTCCTCTTCCAATGGATCAAGGTAAGTTACTTGATCTAAGCTCATTATTATGTATGTGATAATCACATGTTCTAAGATCGTTAGATAATCATGTTTATGTGTTGATCATTAGGTTAGATCATATTATGTCATATAAGATATAAAATCTATCTTACACAATAGACCCAAGGGTATAATTGGTATACCTTCACACAAAGGGTAAATTTGCAAAAAATGCTTGAATTAGGGCATTTTGCATAATTTCTCAAAACAAAATCTACGGAATCACGATCGTGATTGGTTAATTTCCATCTCTCCATTCCCCATCACTCTATCTCTCCTATTGAAAAGGTTGATAAGCTTTTTTTTTATTATCACTCTCGAACTAAAACAAAACTAGCTCGGGTACCATCGTTCTCTTTTTCAATGAATTCTCTTTTTTCCATCATTATCTTAATGTCAATTGAATATACATATGTGTGTGATCTTAGTCAATCCTTACCCACATGTAAAATAAAAGTCTCTGTCGTGTGTGGTATTTTGAAAGGAATGAACAATCTCGTGGCATAACTAGAATTGGGTTAATATTGGTCGATGAACATGTAAGTTTTTGTTTTAAAAAAATCACAAATATTTAGGTTTAAAATTATTTCATTTGCTCAAAATATTAGTGAGATATTTTCTTTTTTCCAAAAAGATGGCAAGATCGAAGCATCAATTGGGATGAAATAGATTCATAAGTTTCAAAATGATCTCCATGAAGGAGTTTATAGAATTATAATGAATTTTAAACTATTACCTAATTTAGTTTTTTAGAGGATCTACTCATCTTTTCTAGAAATATTGAAAACTTTCAATTCATCCCTTTTTTTGAAATCTTAGAACAAAAACACGATGAAATAATTTTATAGGTAATTTTAAAATACGTCATATACCTAAAATTATATGTTCTTATTTTAAATATTTCCAGTTATCTACTAATTTTTGTCATTTATCTTTGATGAGAGATACCATAGGGGAAGTTTTAGCTATAAGTGAACTAAAAAGAAGTCAATTTTATAGGTTAAACTTCGAAACTGCTTGAGGTTGAGTTGAAAGTTCTAAGATAGACTAAATATATTATAAATACAAAGTTTTAAAACTTTTATAATATTTTCTTTTTGTTTTCTTGATGAGATACAAATATTCAATGCACATTATGGTCTAAATTTGTTGAGGACCTTCACTTTTACATGACCATTAACCGTGACTTTTCCATTGTCATGATTGGTAGTCTAACAAAAATTAAAATATTCAATGGTACTAGCTAGGGTTGTAAGCATAATTTTACATGAACTCTAAGACTTTTAAACATCTAGATTAATCACATGATATATCTATGAGAAGGACTATCAGATTACATCCAACCATTGTAGAGGAAGATGGAAAGCCGGATCTCTTAGATAGAAGTTATGTCTCTCTCCCCTTGCCTATAAACTTTATTTGTGTTGTGTATTTGGATTGTCTTTATGATGGACTAAAGGCATGTATTTATAGGCGGAGAGAGAACATAATTCCTCATTAAGGTTTTCTTTAGATTTAATTTCAACCGTCCATCAAAGTAGGATTAATTAGGAATTTAACTCAATTATTTTCAGTTAATTGATTACCAAATATATTATGACATAACATTATTCTAATAGAGAACAAAAACTATAAGACCACATAATTGAAAAAGGAAATATGATGATATATTCCTTACACTCTCTCATTTGGTCGTTAGTAAGATTCATTAATGTTTTCTAGTAAGAATCATAATGTCAGCATTATATGTTATTTAACGTATTTCATTTGGTCATCATAAGTGTCTTGACTAATCTAACAATCAATGGGAGTCATGGCGGTCACACATCATTTTACAACATGATCACTTCCATGTACTACTGCTTTAACTACCATCATAACTAGATCATAAACATAAGTAGGAGTTATCGTAATGATCTTTTTTATATCTTTAAATAAAGACTTATTCTGTTATCAGAAATCCATAAAGTAATAATGTGTGTACACATTGGAAAATAGAATACATAAAGATGTAAAAGGCATAAAAAATCTCAAATAAATGTTAAAATAGACTAAACATAAGTAGAAAACGTAATTAAGAACTATCCTCAAGACCCATACTTTCAACATACTTATAGAAAGTCTTAGACCATCTCCAGTAGTTTCCTCATTTTTCCCCTCAAAATGAGGGAACATCAAAATGAGGGGGAATTTTATTCCAATAGTTTCTTTCATTTTCTTCATAAAAAAAGAATATTCTACATATTTTCTTATATAAAATAAAAATATATAAAAGTTTCATGATAAAAATACACAAAAAAATGAGGGGATGTGAATAGTGTCTCTTCAAATTAGGGGTACTATTTGCACCCCTCATGTTTTTCTCTCATTTTGAGGGTCCATTGGAGATGGTTTTCTGTATTTTTTTGATGTTTTTCCTCAAGATGAGAGACCATTAGAGATGCTTAAAGTTCCTAAGTAATGTACTTTCGTAAATATGTCCACGACTATAACTTCCATGCCTATATTTTCGTTGACAAAATTTTCTCTTCTGACATCTTACGTAAGTGATAGAAATTTAAGGTCTATATAATTGGATTTGAATATCCTATCTAATTGCAACGTAATTGCCACGATAATTAGTTAAAAGTTTGTTAGCAATACTCGAAACCTCAAACTCTGACACATAATATGCAATCATGTTCATCAAATTAAAGTCTCATAATATGCAACATACTTAGCTTTCATATTGTAATGTCTAAAATCACGACACTCACAAAATCTAAACTCAAAATCAACCATTTGTAGATATGTTGATTTTTTATATGTTAGCATGTGATTTATTGTTCCCTTTAGATCTCTGAGTATTTTATTATATGTTTTATATCATTATGAAGACACTATATTTTATATAGAAACACTACTAAAAACCCATGTCATCATGCCAATTTTTTCAAGAACTCTTTTAATATATAATTTATGAGATAAAATTTTAAATTCCAACTGATCTTTTATGGAATACGTTCAATTCCTATCATGTTGGATATCTCATCCAAATATTTCATATCTATAATAGAGAAAATCATCATTGACAAATAAGATAACATTAAAATTATTAAATCAAAATTATGAACTTACTCTCACTCATCTTTGAAGTACATATGATTCCATAATGTTTAATTCAATCCTGATTTTCTTAAAAGTTTATTAAACGTTGGATGTCATTGCCGCAAAGTTTGTTTCAGTTCATCTATTGATTTCTGTAATTACGAAACATATACTTATTTAGACTTTAAAACATTAATCAACACATATCATAAATTGAATACTTAGGGAAATAATCATAGTATTTATGTGGGTAACTACCACAATTTCATAAGGTCATAAATCTAGGAAACTTTATTGAGTAATGCATCATTTCAATGTTTATATTTTATCTCTGGATAACTAATTACTACATGAATAGATTAAATATGTAAATCATATATAATGGGATAAATTCACTTTGGTGATATTCAAATACCAATTTTGCATTTTTATGAAACATTTGTTTTGCATGAATTGTGCACATAATATATTCATGATATAATTCTCACGAATAATATCCGAATTATATTAAAAGGAAATTTCAATTAGTGTTTGTTTTATTGATTTAGCGTAGTTGTTGCAACAATATTAGATATTGAGGTAATTGTCCCTTGATTTTATATTGATTTTAGTGTACAATTTATATAAAAGATTACTCTTTATTAAAAAGAAATTTCAATTAGTGTTTTTTTTAAAACACTTTCTCCAAAAAGTAATTTTCGGATAATTTCTCAACCTAATAAGTAGTTTTCGGATAATTTCTCAACCTAAAATAACATATATTATAAATAATAATCTCTTATATATTATTTGAGAATTACATTTCTAGAGATACCAAAAAATAAGAGTTATTTACGATCTTTGTCATTAGAAATTACTTGAACGATAACTGGTTCTAAGGACAAATTTGGAATTCTCGTTTTTTTTAAGTCTTTTTTAAATATCTAATAAATATAAAAAAACTAAAATCGTACAAAAATTATCCTATAATAATATTTAAACTAAACGAAAAAATAATATAATCCTATCTAAAATTAAAAACTAAGTAAATATTAAATATAATATTAAAAATTTTAGAAGATATTTCCAACTATATATATGTATCTAAATTTAATATATTTTAAACAAATAAAATATTAGATAAGTAATAAACAAATAACTAAAATTTTGGAAAAGTGAAATTAAAATATCCAATATTCTAACTAAAATTTGAAACTAAAATAGTGAAAATATAAATTAAAATAATTAAATAATTTTGAAAAAGTGAGAAAATTGAGGTGTCATCGATACATATAGAAAATTGTGTATGCATATATAGCTAGCGAGATTTTGTTGAGTTTTATAACAAATTTTTAAAATATAGTATTAAAATATTAAAATAATATATTAAAATATGAAATAATAACTAAAAATAATATAAAACTAAAAATTATGATTAATAATATTATCTAGATAAACAAATATTTTTAAATATTCTAATACTAATATAGTACAAAAATAAATAAGATATAAATTATATTTTGATATATATTAAAATATTATTCAAATATAATTTAGATATAACTTAAATTTTAAATTACTTTATGTTTTTTTATTTGGATATGTATTATTAAAGAGTTCCAAAAAGTTTTAAATATAAAATAAAATTTATTTGATACTCCGTGGGTTTTAAAAAGTAAATTGTTTTAAAATAAGATCTAGATTAATGATTTTTCTAGAATAAGATTTTTAAAAATATATATATACTTTTATATGTTAAATTGACGTCACTTTTTTTTAGTATATAAGCTCCTTTTAAACAATTGAGAAATATTGTGTTTATAAGTTTTTTATAAGATATTTGTATTAATTTTATAAGTTTTTTATTTATTTTGGATAGATAAATCTTTATAAACTCAAATCTAATTATTCTAAAACACAAGTCTTCTCTCCTACATGTCTATCTCACCTTAATTTTTTCACATTTTTATATGTAAAATATATTATATTTTGAATATGCTTTATGGTGGAACAAGAATAAATTTTATTTTCAATTTGATAATTTTTTTAAGAGATAACAATAAATCTGAATTCCTTTAAATTTTTAAAAAATCTCAACAGAAACCATCACAATTTTATTTATATCTCAATTTGTTTCATACGTTTTTAAGTTTTTTCATATTTTTAAATAACAACACTAACTTATTTTTTCATGGGTTTTGTAGATATTTTCATAAAAAATAACTTGATTTGAAGAAACATATGCTAAGAATTTTAGATACACAGTTTTTTGTTTGTTTTTATGTTTCAAATGATGAGACGAATAAATTTTTGTTTATGAATATTTCAGGTTTTTTCATAGGAAAAGAAATTGACTTGGAAACATATGCCACTAAATAATTATAGGTACAAATTTGGGTAATTTTAATATTATTTTTATTGAATAGTTTTTTTTACATCTTCACCTTTTGATCAATATGGTTTATACATTTTAATAAACATTACAATTTTGTATGAACATTATTTTAATAAAAAAATAATTGGTTTTATATTCTAAGTTAATTAAAAATAATTGAGTTTACTAACTAGATCAAAATTATTTTTTTAAAACATTTATAATAGTAAACAAATAAATTTTTCAATTTTTTAAAAAATTTAGTTAATTTCATTTTAATTAATTTCCTTTATTTTAAATTAATATTATTTTAAATAAAAACAGTATATTCATTAAATATTCGTTTATTAAATTTTTTATATTTTTTATTTATTTATTTTTGA
>ASZG01036088.1:0-12171 GCA_000411095.1 Aethionema arabicum
AAATACCCCACCTCCTCTTTCTCTTTACTCTTTACAAACCACACATAAAAAAACACACTCTCCCTCATTCTCTTTACTCTTTACAAAAATCAAACAAAGAAAGATGTCATATTTTCGTTCTTGGATTGATCGACCACAGATGGATCCAACCACGAACCTACGTACACAAGAGTACGCAAATGGTATTGCGGAATTCATGTCGTTAGTTGAACGACAACCGGTAGCAGAACGTGGTAAGATTCGATGTCCATGTTGTACTTGTAAGAACAATAGATATGTTAGGAAGAATGATGTTTGGACGCATTTATATTTAAAAGGGTTTATGCCTAGTGTATTATTATTAGAAGAAAAAGTGGCATGTTTATATAAGGGTTTTTTATTCTACATATTAGTGTGAAAACAATATTCTAATAAGAATTATTTATTTGGAAGGAACATGAAATTGTCTTATTATAATTTTTTAAATATGAAAATGTTGTTTAAATTTAAATTACAAAAATGGTACTGCCCATGATAAAATTAATGTTTAATTAGTCTAATTTTGATGACGTCAAATTCGATATATCTCTATCGTCCGCATTTGACTTTATATATTAAAAATATATAATATATTCCTACTGTTTATGTTTATTATGAATATATTTATAAAATTATTATATGCTTGGAAATAAATATCATATGCTATGTTAGGCCACATTTGTGTATATTTATATTCTTCTTTCACTTTTCCTCGTTAAAGACATCATCTTATCAAATACTCTACGTTATTCAAACACTTTGCTTTATATACAATCAATCATTTATATATAATTTCTTAACTTTTTTTGAACCGATCGATCATATAATACATGTGTTTTTATATACATATATATATATATATATGACAACTATTTAGTATTATTGGATTATAGAGTTATCAATTCTTATTACAAATTGTTTTCTTAATTGAGGTTTAAATTCTATTTTTTCAAGCAAACAAAACAAAATTTTATTAATAAAAAATTATAATGTTTGAAACGTGTGTATACATTTAGTCTACAAAAAAGCATTGTATACGAACAGAGCAAAGTATCAGCAAAAGAAAATTCCAAAGTACTAGTAAAAGGGTAAAGTAATTAAGTATTGCATGTGTAAATTAAAATTAATTAAATAAATTCAAATAAAAACTATTATAAAATGTAAACGTGTTTTATTTTCGTGTGAAAACCTTTTTCTTCATTAAGCTTAGGTGACAGTACTTTTAATATTTTTTTGGTATAATTGTAACATTTTTTTAACTTCTAATTAAATTTTAAAATAAATCTAACTAGATATATTATATATAATAAAAAATAGATATAATAAAAATAAATAGATGAAGCATATCTATATGTAAGCATATATATATTTTTCGTCATTATACGATAAATAATTAATCGTATATATATAATTAAGTAAAATATAATTCTTTATAAAAAAAATGGTTTGCATGTGAGACGTGAAATCTAAATCTTGAGGCACGTGAGGAGCACGTGCGTCGTTTCCCGTCTCGAAGATATTTTTTAGTGTTTCTTGAGTTAAACCACATCCACATGACGTCATTCTGGTTAATATTCTCGCCTTATGATTGGTTTATGTTGCAAATCTAATTTAAATAATATTAATTATTAATTACTTTTTGTATATTATGCGTAACATATATACATACATACAACTAAATAAACCCATTATGTTCGCTGCCAAAATAATAAACTAATATTAACATGTTATTTTATATATAATAGCCTACAATAAATTGTTACGTTTCCAAATATGGAGATATATAGTAATGTTTTTAAGAAGATTCTTAATTTAGTTTTTTTTTGTTTCATATAAGTTACCGAATATTGATAAATATAACTATATATATATATATTAGTAATTGTATAAATAGTAAATTAGTAGTCATTTAGATATTTTATTAATAGCCTAATTATAGGTGTTACAATTGAAAATTTTAAATTTATGTTTTATAACGACGGAAAATTTAGTAAATCTTAAAAAAAATAATTAATACATTAGTAATTAACCACACTGATTTGTGTATGGTAATAGAATAAACACAGTGATCTACTGGTAATTAAAATATTAATATATATAAATATTGTTATGATAAATAAATAGACATGTTGATGATGAAATTTGGATAAGGGAATCTTTAGGGCTTTACAACAAACAAGTTTTGCCTCATTGGACACCAACACGTATGTATTGAGAATTTAAAAGTTTCACATTAATTAATCTTAGATAATTTAATTAAATTAAACTATAATTAAATAGCTTAAATAGCAAGTTACCTTTAGATGAGATCTCATTGGAAATAAGATATTATATGGCTCGTTACTTTACACATTAACTACACAAATAAATAAATATAATTAAGGTACATTCTTAACAAAAAAATAAATAAATCGACATTAGTGGTAACTAGTGTACATAGTATATATATATATACATACATTAATTGGATATAGATCGACATTAGTGGTAACTAGTGGACCACTCACGATTCTCATTTTTATAAAAACTATGGTTTTTAATGGTAACCACACATCGAGCCTAATTGGGCAGGTTCAATCTCAGAAACTATATATTATATTATTTGGTTATTATGTAATTTAATATTGTTTATAAATATTATCATATATAACTTTTTATTGATTTATTTAAACGGTGAAAAAAAGTTCTTAATACTAAAATATTAAAAAAAAAATCATTTTATTATAATTAAAATTGTAACATTTAATTTTGTATTCTCCTTGTTCCACTTTTTTGGTGTTAACTTTTGTCTTCCTCGTTTATTCCATTAATATTTTATTGTCATTATGTAATTAAATGTAAAACTATACATTCGTATTTCAACATTTAAGAGGTGGTTGTTCTATATGTACCTTTTATTTAAATCTCAGTTACTATATTAATTTTTTTTTAAAATTGTGTTTTTATATGTTTTTTTTTAAAACATAATTGATCAATTCGCCCGGAGCAAGGTAGCCTAGTGGTTTCCACTGTAACTGCTACCCTCTGATTCTCCAAGAGCACCAGGGTTCGAATCCACCAAGCAATGGAAAACTACATTTAATTTCTGTTTCAGTTAGTGGGATCGGCTTGTGGCCCACATGAGTTAATGGGCCGGCTTGTAGCCCATAAGATGACAAAAAAAAAATTGATTAATTCAGAAAAAAATACATGAAAAAAAAATTGAATTCAGAAGATTTGGTAAAATATTAAATGCAGATGGTGATCATAATTTAATAAACTTGCTTTCTATCAGTCTCTGAAAGAAAAGAGATATTTACAAAATAAAAAAATATAAAATATAAAACAAACGTTGTTTAATGTGCAATTAGTAAGCTACCACCAAACAACGACTACTCAAATTGGCAGCTGTTCCTGCAGATATATAACAAGGGATCCAATGAGATTTTTTTTTTGTTTAATTGTTCGTCAATAATTATTAATTTCAGTTTTCTTATATTGCGAACGTTTTATACTTTATATCGACAGGTGTCGGACCATTAGTTAATTTAGTTTTATAGCCAACTACGTATAAAATATACGGACCAGAAACATACATAAATTAATAATTTATAATTGGATATTTTAGTGATAATTTTAAAGGTCATGTTAATTTCAAACAGAAATTATTTTTGTCACAGTATTATAAGATACTTAAAAATAAAGATGGTACGTTAGTAGTTTTATTTAAGAATGACAGATTATGGGGTTGTAATTAATAAAAAATAAAAATAAATGTTTGTAATACAAAACAGAACATGTGTTTGGCCACTTGAAACATTAATGACTTGCTCTCTTCTAACTCGGCACTTTGTATCTTCAACATTTTAAATCTTATGTCATATTTTAAATATTAATTTTTATAAACCCACCATTATGTTCATGTCATAATTTACATTAATTCGACACTATTTATGTATATATATATATATATATATATACACACAGATCTGCTTTACCAACCATTATATATAACTACATTAACTAGCAGCCTTAGCTGTTATGTCCATAAAACAATTTTATTAACGGTAAGTTGAACATTTATAAACAAATTAGTAATTATAATTTAAAATTCAATTTGATTATATATCTTTTTTAATGTAAGAATACATATCATGTTATTTTGCATTTATATATATGGTTTTTAAATTATGCCTACGAATCAAATATTATAATATAAAAGCATAAACAATTTATGTATAAGTATATGTATATATGCAATTTAATACTTGAAACTGAATAATAAATAAAACTAAGTTTTTTTTTTGTATAATTGGAATGTCGAATAATTGTATTGTTAGCTCATAAGATTGTACTTTCCCAACGTTTTGGCACAATTAGAGTATCAAATTAATAATTTTATACGATTATTAATCTCTAATAATTGTTTTATTTTGGAGTTTAGGAGAATATATTATATATTTTAATATGTATCTCGTGGTGCTTATAATTATTAACATAGTCGTTTCCATGGTGTTTTTCTTCTAATAAGTTTTTGTTCTAAAATTATTATATAATATGCTAAATATAATATATCCACGAGTTATTCAAATTAGGTCACTAGGTCAAATTATTCTTTGAAGTGTCTCTTTACTTAGTCTACTTTAATTTATTAAACTCGAAATTTAGCAACAACAACAAATTTTACTTATTAAATTAAAACCATCTCGAAATTGAATAATTTTTATAATAAAAGTCAAAATTGATAGAATACATTATGATATAATTATAATATATGAAAAAATGACGCATTCGATGACATTTGTCTTAGGTGAAAATCAAAATATTCGCCTCGAGACCCTTTCTAATTTTTTTTGCTTTGTTCTTTTTAAAATTTTCTTTCAAATTAAATATTTTGATCATTTCGTAAAAGAAATTATCATTTAATTAAAACCTTATAGAAATCAGATTAGGTGAGTTGTTATTGTTGTATATAATCAATACTAGTTAATTATTTAACCAATGATTTACTAATCTTTTTTAGTTTAATTTATAAACTAATATTGTATTAATGGTCTCGTGTAAGAGAATGCCACGTTGAAGCTATACAAAGTCATATTCTTGGCGTTAACGCTACCATTTCCTTTATTTTATTTTTCTGCCACCAAAGTATATATTATTGTGTAATTTTATTTTATTTCCTTTTTCGTTATAAGATTTTATCCAACCAAAATAATATACCAATGTACGTTTCTTACTCATAAATAGATTATCAATAATTACCATTTGTTTACAATAGTACCCTTTTTCAGAAAAAAAACAAATTATTCCCTACAAAATTCAAATCAATTTGTTTTTTTTTTATAATTGAAGTTAGAAAGTCTAGAGGTTAGTTCAAGTTTTAGTTCCAATTAACGATTAATTAATGATTACTTTTGATTCCATTTAATTTTTAATAACTACAATAATCATATCCTATATATTATGTTAGAGAAAAATTAAGTTTTTTTATTCTTATGATTAAGATATTAAATATGAACTCCTGTGTTTAAATGTTACATAAGTTTGAGGGTTTTATTTAATTTTCTTGGATTAGTTCGGTCTTTATTATGATAAGATTGATTGGGAATAAATCGAATAGTTATTTATAATGTTCGTTATAGCATTTTTTAAAAATAATATATTTATAAAAATAATTTATTGCGTCTAACCTTGAGCGGTATAATTGTTGCGTGCATGAGATATGAGCAGAAAACTGCAGAAAGCAAAGCTGTTAGTTGGAGAACATTTACTTTTGTACCTTTGTAAATTTATTGTATTTTCCTTTTTATTTAAAATAATAATATTTTATTTATCGATATTCACATATAAAGTGACCAAAAATAATATCAGTTAAATTTGGTTTTTTAAACATAGTACTAATTAGTAATTAGTATTCGCCATTTCAAAATTGAATTTCCCTATAGTTAATTTTAATATTAACATTAAATCATTAAAATTACTCTCTACAACTATAATTACCAATGTTCTATATATTCAAATGATTTAATTTTGGAGTTTAATGAGAGAAATAGAGAGAGAGATAGAGACTTTAAAGCCAACCAAAGCAGACCATCTTTTGATCTATTCTTGTACCCATATATACTGATATATACATGTGCATTCATTGAACATATTTATAAAGTATATTAATTAAATATTAAATAAAGCCGAAAGTAGTATTTTTCTTAATTAAGAAAATATTTTAAATATATATAAACTATAGTAGGAATAAACCAAAGTAAAAAAAAAATTAAAAGCATACAGAGTCTTATAGTGTACGACATACTATTAAATTTATGGCATTTAATTGATCATTAATTAATGTTTTATCTCATACATTTGGATATCATTTTTGAATTACAAGAACTATAACTGATTATGAAATGCAAATAAGTTAGAACAAACAATATTTTCAAATTTTTTATTTGAACAGAACAGTATTTTTCAATTTTAGCTTTGTTTAAAAATAGGAAATAATTGTTATATATTTGACAAAAATAAAAAAATAATTATTAAAAAAAAAGAAATGGAAGAGGGTGGAATGATGATAGGCTAATGGTTCGCAATGGTGAGTTAGTGTTGCCAGCTGGGAGAGAGAAGAGAGAGGCCCTTCCAAAAGGATCCAAAGAAATATCAGCCAAGGGTAAATCAGTCATTTCACATTTCATCTTTCTCTCTTCCATATTTAAGACTCTTCAATTCTTCACATGATTTTCAAAATCTCTCTCTCTTTCTCTATCTTCTCTCGTGTTTCCACTTTTGTGCGCTCTCTCTCTCTCTAATCTCTCTCTCTAATCTCTCTCTTACGCTTTTGGGTTGCTGTTGCTGTTGCTGTGTGTATATATAAATATAAATATATTTTTGTTTATTTGATTTTTCTGGATCGAGAGGAGAGAGAGCGATAGTGGTTCTCCATGTTCTGATTGTTTCCACGAACACCACAAGTTGCCGGCAATGGCGGTTTATGGCGAGAAGAAGCATTGGTGGTTACGCAATAAGAAGGTGCCGATTATTATCTTTATCTTTTTCTCCGATTTGATCTATGTTTGCTGGAATTTTTGATCAATTTATTGAATACTCTGTTCTGAATCGTTTGCTATCTCTAGGTTTTTGTAAATTTGTGGAGTTTTAATTTGAATGTATTGCGGTTACGGTGAATTTGAATTCGATCTGATTGAATGTTGTGTGATTCCAGATTGTGGATAAGTATATGAAGGAAGCGAGGAGTTTGATAGCGACTCAAGATCCGGACGAAATCAAATCAGCACTCAATCTTCTCGAGTCTGCTCTTGCTGTTTCTCCTCGTTACGAACTCGCTCTTGAACTCAAAGCCAGATCACTTCTATACCTTCGCCGATTCAAAGACGTTGCTGATATGCTTCAGGATTACATTCCAAGCCTTAAAATGGCCGGTGAAGACTCCGGCTCCGGCGTTGTTGGTTCATCATCCGAGCTCTCTTCTTCCACGCATTCATCTCGAGAATGGGCGAAGCTTCTCAACGATTTGCCGACTCAAAATGACTCTTCATTCAAATGTTTCTCTGTCTCCGATTTGAAGAAGAAAGTCATCGCAGGTCTTAGCAAAAACGGCGGCGAAGAAGGACAATGGAGGTAATTCAACGAATCTCAGATAACGTCTTTAAGATCCGGTTTCATGAATTTGATCCCACTCTCGACTGATTCCTGATATTTTCCTTCTTTTACAGATACTTGGTTTTAGGTCAAGCTTGTTGCCATTTAGGTCTAATGGAGGACGCAATGGTCCTTCTCCAAACCGGTAAACGCCTCGCCACCGCCGCATTCCGCCGTCAAAGTATTTGCTGGTCCGACGATAGCTTCATCCTCTTCTCTTCCGCTAATGGCGGATCCCCTCCCCCTTCTTCTTCAGTTGTCGTCTCCGGATCTCAACCGCGATCGCTCACAGAATCCGAAAGCGTAGCTCACATGTTATCACACATCAAGCTCCTCTTACGACGACGCGCCGCCGCACTCGCTGCTCTCGATGCAGGACTCTACTCCGAATCAATCCGCCATTTCTCAAAGATCTTAGACAGCCGCCGTGGCGCACCACAAGGATTTCTCGCTCAATGCTTTATGCATCGTGCCTCCGCATACAGAGCCGCCGGCCGAATCTCAGATTCCATCGCAGACTGCAATAAAACCCTAGCTTTAGACCCATCTTGCCTCCAAGCCCTAGAAACCAGAGCCGCATTACTCGAATCCGTACGATGTTTCCCAGATTCACTTCACGATTTAGAACACCTGAAACTCCTCTACAACTCCATCCTCCGTGATCGGAAACTCCCCGGTCCGGTTTGGAAACGGCATAATGTCCGGTACAGAGAAATCCCGGGAAAATTATGTGTATTAACCTCGAAAATCCAGCAATTAAAGCAAAAAATCGCAAACGGAGACATCGGAAACGTTGATTACTACGCTTTGATGGGAATCAGACGAGGATGCTCGAGATCAGAGCTGGATCGAGCTTACTTGTTACTTAATTTAAAGCATAAACCGGAAAGGTCAATGTCATTTATTGACCGGTTTGAGTTAACCGATGAGGAAGAACTAGACTCGGTTAAAGACCGAGCTAGAATGTCAACGCTTTTACTCTACAGATTGATCCAAAAAGGTTACTCCACCGTAACAAGTAACATTACAGCAGAACAAACGGCGGAGAAGCAACGGAAAGCAGCCGCAATCGCAACCGAAACGCAAACGCAACTAACGCATTCCATTAACATCAAAGAAGCAGTCGAAACGCCGATTAGAGCGGTTGCGGTCCCAAATAATAATATGGTGAAAGGAGTGTTTTGTAGAGATTTGACGGTAGTGGGGAGTTTGATTGCACGCGCCGGGTTTAATCAACCGATACCGGTTAAATACGAAGCGTTGAGTTGCTGAACGATGTCGTTTTGGTATTACTTATGGATTTACGATGTGTTTTGTACAAAAGAAAGAGAAGAGTGGATGAAATTATGGATAATAAGAAAAAAAGAATATTATTTTGTCTGCCCAGTAATTTTGGAGCTTTCTCTCTGTTCTTTTTTCTTCTTTTTATTCTTCTTTTGCTTCGTAAACGACAAACAAAATATCCCACATAAAATATTTCATAATCTTATGAAAACTTACAGCATTGTACACATCATTAGTTTTTTTTTTTAATATTAGTATTAAAATCTTTGCAATTAAATTGTCATCACCATTGGGTATTTTGAAATTTTTTTTTGAACAAAGTAGTTTAGTTATTTTTTGTCTGGTATCTTTCCATAGCTCTTTGAAAACAAAAAATCTTCCATAACTCTTGTTTTTTATTTTAAAAATTAAGAAAAAAAAACATTGATTATAAGACAGACTCTCATGACTTGTGATCGAAAGAAAGACAAAAAGAAGAAAAAGATAATGGAAATATAAAAATGTGGTTTTCACATGATCTATGTTGATGCCATTTAAAGAATTATGTAGATCTAATTATGTATCTTTATGAGAAAAAAAAATTAAATATCTTAAAAGGTTGTTTTTTTTGTTACAAGTTGATTACTTTATCAGACATTAATTTAAATAATATTTTTGAGATTTGAAAGTGGTGAAGAGGTTGTAAAAGATCACAACAGCCAAACCCATTATTTTGTGTTTTTCTTATAAACAATATAATTTACAGAAATTTGCTTTTAAATTGTTTTCAAATTCGTACCCATTTGAAAATAAATAATTAATATTTGTAGCAATTACACAATATCTTTCCATTTTTATAATATTTTATTGTATTGTTATCTGTATTTTTATCAATTAACTAAAAACCTTTTTTAACTAATTTTAGTGACAATTTATAAAAAGAGTACGAGTACTAGAATTTACTAAAAAGCTATGATTTTAGATACTATTTAAAAGCACTTTCTATAGGTTTCAAGAATTAAATTTAAGAAAAAAAAGTGTGAGAAAAGGATGTTCATTTATGAAATATCTGATTGAAATCGTATCAATCACAAAGATTCACTTAATTAGGTGGTTAGGAAAAAGTAAAAGTTATATAATTGTCAACGAAAACAATATAACAATTTAATTAATTATGACAAAAAATAAGAAGAACACATCAAATACAAAAAATAAAAATAAAAAGAAAACAGAAAAAGTCCAATCAAAGACACACAATACGAAGAACTGGCAAAGGACAAAACTTTCTTCTCTTTCAGACGTGACATTTCGAAAGGTACATTAATTTATAATTTTTATAGTTGTTAAAAACATAGTATTAATTAATAATATTAGTTGCCCATAACTCTTCTTCTGCTTTTATTTACTTTTCCATCGGGCTTTATCATTTTTATTTTTTTGTAATTAAAAAAAAACTTTATAGACACTGTTATTGTTTTTTCTTTGTCTTTGTAAGCCACAATTCAGACAACACATTGGTAATTGAGTATTTTCTGGATTTTACCAAGGTCATTTTTGTGAAATATTATTTGAATTTGTTAGGTTAAATCAAATCAAACCAAATATAATTCGTAAAAAGACTGCTTCCAATTATTTCAATAATAAATAAATATTGATAAAAAAAGACGCTACAAATTGCAAGAAAATTTTATATATTTCCTTCGTATTAAATTAGACCATCCTTGATAATTTTTTTTGATGATTAAAGTTTTTATTTTTCGAAAGAGAACTTGGTGTGGTTTTCCATTATTAAAAACCACAATCTGTTTTATCATTCTAAGATAAACATTAAGTAACTATATTGTTATAGTTAATTAATTTATTCATTAAATCAAATAATATTCTATGTGTTTTATGCTTTTGTGATCAATTCTTCGTTAGTAAATAATATAATTAATTATTTAATTTTTCGTTGGAGTAATTATTCAACTAACGAAGAATAATAACAATACTTATTCATAATTATATACATATTTAATTATTTAATTACATTGCTGATTAACCAAATCAATTTATTTTCAACATGTAGTCAAAACAAACAACTTTTTTTTCGAATATATATTATGTAATGTTCTCAACGATTATTATGATTCACTCTCACCATTTTTCGAGTTGTGTGTTGGTCATTTGGAAGCTATTAAAATTGATACTTCCACACGAATTAAAATTTCGAAAACACTCTCTCATATTAAGTTGTTTAATCATTCAATTTAATAATTACGTAAATTTAAATAACACTAAGCTTAAATCAGTATTCCATTTACTAAATAATTTTTTTTATCGTGCATCAATAAAAATCTTATCTAAATAGTCCTAAATATAATGATAAATAAAATTAATTTGAAAAGCAGTGGAATATATATATATATATATATGAGTATAATCGTACATTGATTGTACATTAATTTGATAAATATAATTGTAAATTAACAAATTAGGTTACTATTTCTCAAGGATTCGTGGACGATAATGTTGATGCCTATCGGAGACAATATAGAGATTATATAGACCCATCAATCAATCATGATTTTTTTTTTTTATCGTAGATCATTCTTGATGATTAAAGTTTTTATTTTTCGAAAGAGAACTTTGTGCGGTTTTCCATTACTAAAAACCACAATCTGTTTTATCATTCTAAGATAAAACATTAAATAACCGTATTGTTATAATTAATTAATTTATTCCTTAAATCAAATAATATTCCATGTGTGTTATGCTTCTGTGATCAATTCCTTGTTAGTAAATAATATAATTAATTATTTAATTTTTCGTTGGAGTAATTATTCAACTAACGAAGAATAATAACAATACTTATTAATAATTATATACATATTTAATTATTTAATTACATTGCTGATTAACTAAATCAATTTATTTCCAACATGTAGACAAAACAAACATTTTTTTTCAAATATATATTATGTAATGTTCTCAAAGATTATTATGATTCCTTCTCACCATTTTTCGAGTTGTGTGTTGGTCATTTGGAAGCTGTTAAAATTGATACTTCCACACGAATTAAAATTTCGAAAACACTCTCTCATATTACCTTGTTTAATCATTCAATTTAATAATTACGTAAATTTAAATAACACTAAACTTAAATCAGTATTTCGTTTACTAAATAATTTTTTGTTTTATCGTGCATCAATAAAAATCTTATCTAAATATATTGATAAATAAAATTTATTTGAAAAGCAGTGGAATATATATATATAT
>ASZG01036089.1:0-12178 GCA_000411095.1 Aethionema arabicum
AGAAAACAATTTTTAAGATGGTAAAATAAAAGTAAAACATAATCATGAAATAATATAAATTGTTAAATATAAATGACGATCTTAGAAGAATTTTTAAAAATTCAATTATCTCATGAAATATAACAATGCGTTTTGTATTAATTATATATGTTAATATATTCAAATATATAAAATTTTGTAAGATAATGATGATTAAATAAATATAAGAGATTTTGTATGATACTTATTATTAACTATATAAATGACAATGATTAGATAAATATATATAAGATTGTGTAAGATAACTATAATTAATTATAATATAAGTAAATGTCTACACAAAAAAACGATAGAAATTGTTTTTTGTTTTTCTAGAGATTAGTTTTCTCTAACAGCATATGATGTGATTTTTTACAAAACAAAAGTTTATTTTCAATTTTTTTCTCAAATAATATAATATAATATAGATATAAGAGATGTTGATTCTCAATTTCTCATATTACAGTAACATTAAAAAATTTATTTCAAAAAATAATTTTGTTTACGTAATATTTTGTTTACAGTATTTGCATTAAAAAAAATAAACATGTATACTAATTAATTTAAAAATAAAATAGAGAGAATGACATGGGTTGGACTAAAAGAAAAAGGTTAATGAGGGTTGTGTTGTGTGACACAACGTTATTATCGAAATAGTGTGTGGTAAAGAAAGTAAGAAAGGCCAAAGGATGGTAGGGAGTCTCCACGTGTCGTAATCTGGAGGAATAAGGTGAGACAGTGGTGGGTCACCCAAGAAGGAAGAAGAAGAACAAGTCTTCAGGATGATGGGGTTTACCTGTTATAGCCGGTAATTCGCTCTTTACATCTCAATTCTCTTAACTCTTCTTATAAGAAGAAACATCTTTATAGGGTTTAAGCCTTTCTTCACCGGGACTCCTTTCCACATTTATAGGGTTTTTTGCTTTCTCCAAATAAAAAACACATAAAAACATGTCTTTTTCTTTGTTTTTCACTTCAGAAAAAATTGAGATAAATATTTTATTTTTTTGAATGCTTAGTATACAATTTCTGTCTTTCCTTTGATCCAAGGAACAGGTGAGAAACTTTTAGTCCATGATTGTTTTTTTGTTTTGTTTTTTCAAAATATGATTTTTTGAAATGTTTTTGTCTGAAAATATTCTGTCTGAAAAATAGGGGTTTAGATCTTTATGTGTCTAGACCAATGTATGTTCATAGATATAAATAAGTTGGGTTCAGGGTGTTGGTTTGGTGGTTTTTTTGTGAGTGTGTGTTTTTTCTTTAAAACACGATTTGATTACCCGCATAAGGAAATTGACACCATTTATGGTGGAAATGTATGTGCTCTCGGTTTATAATCAGGAACTTTTGTGGTTTATAAAAAAAAACAAGTTGGGTTCTAGGGAGGTTTTAAAATGTAATTAAAAATCTCTCTGAAACTAGAAACTTTGCTAGAATTTGTTGGAATGAATTCATTTTTTATTAACCAGCAATTTTGTTTTCTTGCAGAGATCAGAAGTTTAAATGCATTGGTTTATGTTGAGTGTTTGAAATGCTCTTGAAATCATGGTATTACATAAACGGCTTGATTATGGATTCAATGGCTATGAGGTTCCTGTTACACCTCGAGCTGCAAGATCACCAAGAGTAAATACATTTTCACCTTAAACATTTTAGGGATAGAAGTAAATAAAACCCTAGAGTTTTGGCGTTTTACAAAAAAAAAAAATCTACAGAAAAAAGTAACGAAAAAACCCCTCTATTTATTTTTTTTGTCAAAATCACCCCGGCCAATTAGTCGAGTTAAAAAGGTCATGAAACTAAGAAAGAAATATTGTTAAACGATTTGATGACACAAATATTAAAAAAAAACGTTCATTGTTGTCGAGATAGTGAACATCATGACAACCTTAACTTAAACTCAACCTATCTCGATAACTATGATCATTTTTTTCTTCATATCATCGAAACATACAACAACATTTATATTTTAGATTAAGGACTCCATATAAGCGAATTTCCCATAGTGGGGTTTTTGCCACATTCTTTTTTGTAGGGTTTTTTTTGCTAAACTTATAAACTATAGGGTTTTATTTGTCATCATTCCAACATTTTATATATAATCTACATGTTTCATAGTTCCTCATAATACTTTTGTTTATATTATTAACTAGAAGAGTGCATTCAAGAAGAAAAGCCAATCATCTTTTGACTTATTAGCTGCTGTAGCTGGAAAATTACTGCTTGAAAGTGGTAATTCTTCATCTTCAAGTAACAATGCTTCAGCTAATGAAGATCATTTAAGTGATGTAGTAAAGAGAGAATCGGTTTGCGGCGAGGAAAGAGTTAGAGAAGAAACTTGTGATCATGAAAACGCCGAAAGAAGATTCTTTGTTTCGGAAATTCTTCCGAAATCTCATGAAATTCAAGAAAGATCTCCAAGTCCTCCTAAAGATTTCCAATTTGGATCTACTTCGGTTATAACTTCTGATTCTTCAGACAAGTTTAGACCAGAAGGAACCAAGATTGAAGATGGAAGTTTAGGAAGTGTTTACAAGAAACCTGTTTTCAGAAATCCTTTAGTATGTTCTGATGATGACGAAAACTTCTCAGCTCGTACCAATGTTAGTTGCTCAACAAAATCATTTAGGTCAAATTTGTGTAATGGAGATAGAAGAATAAGGAAGATTTTGGCTTCAAAGTATAGTAAAGTGTTACCAAAAGTGAAAGATACAAAGGTAATGACTTCAAGTGACTTAAAGTCTGATTATTACAGCAAGAAACATTGTCTTAGAAGCTTAAAATCAGAGAGAAACTATCCAATCAAGAAAAGAAGATACTTTGATCATTATACAGAATCAAAATCTGAAGAAAATGTTAAAAATGAAGATCTTTCTGGTTCATCTCACAAGGGTATTTATCGAAAAAAGCTATTTATTTCAGTTTTATTTTCGTTATTACACAAACTTATGATCATTAACTTTGATCTTTGTTTCGTTTTTCTTAGTGAAAGTTGGAATCAAGTCATTTAAAGTTCCTGAACTTTTCATTGAAATTCCGGAGACAGCTACCGTCGGTTCGCTAAAGGTTTGAATCTTCTACTTCTCCTAACTGTAACAAAAAAACAATGGGCTTGTTTGTTTGCTTGTCTCGGAGACAGCGGCAAATGACAATGACGGAAATTTATGGTTGTTTTGTTGTCGTTAGTTCAGTGACATGTTACTGAGACTTGTCGCTGAAACTCGTTGTTGAACATGTTTGTTTATATGTGGCCACTTCAGCGACAAGTTTTAACGATATGTTGTTGAGACCAGTCGGTCAAACTCATCTTTGAGCTAGCCACAAACCTGTGTCCCACTGGTAAGCGGGCATGTTCAACAACGAGTTTTGAGTTGCAGGTCTCAGCGATTCAAAATTTAAATAACTTTTCACCAAAACTCGTCATCAAAACATGTCGCTGAATGAGTGACATGTAAACAAACTTCATGTCATCAACAGTCGCTCGTTGTTGGTCGGGTGACAACTAAACAAACAGCATTATATATATCAGTCGTTGCTGAACTCAGCAACGCCCAAACAAATAGGTTTAATTTCATCTAAGTATTGATGAGGATTTCACTTTTATTTTTCTTAGAGAACAGTTTTGGAAGCTGTAACTACAATACTTGGAGGTGGATTACGCGTAGGTGTTCTTGTTCATGGTAAAAAGGTTAGGGACGACAAACAAATGCTTCTTCAAAGTGGAATCTCTCTAGATTCTCTCTCAGATTCTTTAGGGTTTTGTCTTGAACCCAATCCTCAACAATCCACAAAACCATTTCCTCCTGAAGATTCAAACTTTATACGCTCTTGTAATGTACCGCAAAATCTAACAAGGTCAGTCTTTATACTTAAAACATGAACTTCTTGTTTCTTTATTTATGTTTCTTATCTTCAAATTATACGAAACGTGTTTTTTGCAGGCGTGTTATGTCACCATGGAAACATACTAATCCTAAGCCAAGTGATTCAGTAGAAAGTGACCTTGACTCAAAACCTTCTGGTTCAAATACAGTGATAAGTAGAGCTAATGCGGTGTACTCTAGAGCCTTGGTTCCTGTCCCTGCTTTTCATGCTCAGGCTTTAAGTATTGTCCCGCCTCGGAAGACTAAGAGATCGGAAGTGGTGCAACGGAGAATTCGCCGCCCTTTTTCGGTTGCTGAAGTGGAAGCTCTTGTTCAAGCGGTGGAAAGACTTGGAACTGGAAGGTAAGTTTGGTAATAATGTTAAGCAAAGGCTAAAAGAGTTTTAGATCATGATAGTTTCTAATAGGGATTATGGTCAGTTTTTTCTTTGAGACTATGGTCATTTAAACCTTGAATTATTTATGTTTGGTGAAAAAAAAATTATCAACTATCAAAATGGCTTTTTGAACTTTAAATTTGGATAACCTGATTTTTTTAAACCCAAACTCGATTTCTAAAATCAAAATTAAACTTTAAACATAAAATTAAATTATAATCTCAAAATCTAAATTAGTCTAATTAGACTATAATCTCAAATTTAAATTTGAAATTTCGGTTTTTAAAAAATATCGGTTATTAAAGTTTAGGGTTCAAAAAACTCGGTTAACAAAATTTAGGGTTTAAAAAACTATTTTGATAGTTGAAGCTTTTGTCATCAAGTGGAAAACTTTTGAGGATTTAAAATACTATCATTCTTTACTTATATTGTTTGTATATATCTTATCTTGTAGATGGCGTGATGTAAAGTTACGAGCTTTTGATAATGCAAAGCACCGAACTTACGTTGATTTAAAGGTAATTTAGAATGAGATTCAAGACTTTATTTTTATACAGAACATATGAAAGGATTTTACTCCATTCTTTGCGTGGTCCAACATATGCATTTGAACATTCATTTCTCTCTCATATGATTCTCGATTTTGATATTTTAGGACACTATATTATAGTGCTCGTTACGTGAATTTCATCTCTAAAGATCTTGTCATTTCCAACAACAAAACTGTCCAAAAACCCTAATGGAAAATTACATAGAAACACTTGTCAAAATTGGGGTCTAACATGTAGGGAGAAAGCGGTTTGAGACATTTGTTTCGGTCCCGAAATTGTACCGGTCTCCGAATAAAAGATTTACATTTATAAGAAAAAAATTATATATTTTTGTTATAAAATACATCGGCTCCGATTTCAAATTTTGTTTAGACCCCTGTATTATCAGGGCCGACTCTATAGCATATATTAGCTTTTATGTTTCTTGTGCAAGTTACAAGCTTTTCGACAAAGAATTGAATGCTTGTAATGAAAAAATTATTTTGGTTTTATTGGGAATAATATAGGATAAATGGAAGACACTGGTGCATACAGCAAGAATATCTCCACAACAAAGAAGAGGTGAGCCAGTTCCACAAGAGCTTCTAGATCGGGTTCTAACGGCTCATGCCTACTGGTCGCAGCAACAGGGGAAACACCAGCTGCTGCTACAAGGACCCATGAAGATAGAAACCAGTCTTGGTTTATAGACTGGTAAATTTAATTCATATATATACTTTTTTTTTTGTTTCTTTGTATTGTGAGATTCAATGTAAAAGAGAAAGGAAGAAGAAGAAGAGAATAGAATATAGGAAAATTTATGTGAAGTACGGTGTAATTGTCACGGTGCTTTGGATGCAATAAGAGGGTTTTACTTTCCTTTTGGTTGTAACAAAAACCCTAAGTTTTCATACACTTTAATTGAAAGCTCTTTAAAGACAAGATCGGAAGAACATCTATCTAGTGAAGTTGTAAAGAGTGTAATGTGTAAGGAGTAGAAAATATATTATTTGATGATTTATATATGAGTGTCACGGTTATTATTAAAGTTTAGATTATGTATTTAGATATTCATGAATGGTGTATTAATATATTTTATTTTGTTAAATGCTTATACATGCACTACAAAGAAGCAGACAAATTCCGAGGGCCGTAATCGTCGGATTTTCCTTGGAATAAGCCTTTTCCGAGGAATTTCCGACGAAAACGGCCCTCGGTTCTATTTGGTCGGAAAAAAATATCTTCGGAATGGGCTAGCAAATTCCGACAAAATTCCGAGGAATTCCGATGACAAATTTTCCGACGACATTCTGAGGACACAAGCCTTCAGAAATAATTTATCGGAAACTCCTCGGAACATTATTCCGAAGATACCTGGTTGTCGGAAACAATTTCCGAAAAAATTGGAGTTCCTCAGAAATTTCCGAGGAACTTTATTTCCTCAGAAATATCCGACGACCATCAATCCTCGGAAATTTCTGAGGAAACTTGTGTCCGTCGGAAATTTCGATTTTTGATTGTTTTTAAAAATAATTATAATTTTTTTAATTTTTTTAAATCCAAAATATTAATAAAAATTAAATTGAACATTAAATTGAAAATTACGGCCACCCGGAACCTCGTTTTCGATCACACCTATGGGAAACATTGCAACGGATCTCAACTACGCGAAGTGGACCTTGGCTACTATGCTGTGACTTTAACGAAATCTTAAATAATAGTAGAAACGAGGTGGAAAATTACAATCAGAGCGCAGTTTTCGTGACTTTCGTGAGATGGTTGATGCGTGTGATATACGACATTAATCATCGAGGTAATCGTTTGAGTTGTATAGGTCATACTAGAGGTGGTATCGTCGAATGCTGCTTAGACAGAGTGATGGCCAATTCTCATTGGCAGAAAATGTACCATGCCTCGGATGTCGAGTTCTTGGACCTAGCTGAATCTGACCACCGACCTCTACTAATCAATATCGGTTATGACGCCTTGCCTAAGCGACGGCTATTTCGGTATGATAAATGACTCACCACCAGACCCGAATTTCAAGACTATATTCACCACTATTGGAATCACCAACATTTACAACAACGGATTTTACTTCTAAACTGGAGTCATGTCGTGCAGCAATATCTCGATGGAAACGGCATAATGCTTACAACGCCGCTGAAACAATCCACTTAGTTCGACGACAGCTAGATTGTTCGCTACGGGATCCATTAGTGTCTCCAAGTGAGATACACCGTTTACGAGATGAGTTGAACAAAGCATATTTTGATGAGGAAGTCTTTTGGAAATTGAAGAGCAGAAATACTTAGTTACAAGCTCGGGTCGTAACACTGGCTACTTCCATGGCATTACCAAGAACCGTAAGCCTCGCAATTGCATTACACGCATTCTCGATGATCGTGGAGTGATACATACCAAAGACGAGGCTATTGGCCAAATTGCTGCTAACTATTTTAAGCATCTATATACGGCTTCAAACACGGTGCCAATTGATACCATTATCCCTACCATTGAACCAAGAGTGACACAAGCTATGAATGATATGTTAATACGAGATGTTCAAGATGCTGAAATCCGAGATGCGGTTTTCCTAATTGTATCAGATAAAGCAGCAGGACATGATGGTTTCTCCGCTTCTTTTTATCAACAATTCTGGAGTGATGTTGGTCCCCATGTCTGCCATATGGTCAAGAAGTTCTTTCGGACCGGTGTTCTTGAATCGCATATCAACCATACCAATCTCTGCCTGATTCCGAAAGTCTCAACAGCTTGTACATTGGCTGAGTATAAGCCTATCAGCCTTTGCACAGTTAGCTACAAGATCATTTCAAAGATCCCGGTTTTGCGTCTCAAAATTATCCTTGATCGAAGCATTTCGCCTTCCCAAGCAGCCTTTGTCCCGGGACGAGACAGCACGGATAATATCTTAATTGCTCATGAGTTACTTCATGCTTTGAAGACCAAGAAAGATTGTGCTAAGAAAGTCATAGCTATAAAGACAGATATTAGTGAAGCTTATGATCGGGTTGAATGGAATTTCTTGGAGACAATAATGCGAAAGCTAGGATTTGCAGTTCAATGGATCCGTTGGGTCATGACCTGTGTCACCACGGTCTCTTTTTCAGTCCTTATTAACGGCTCCGCCTATGGACATATTCGACCTACTCGTGGATTACGTCAGGGAGACCCTTTGTCCCCATATATGTTTCTCTTCTGCGCTGAAACACTGTCCCAGATGTTAACGCAAGCCTCTGTTCGCCGTGAATTTACAGGCATGAAATTATCAAGAACCGGTCCAACCGTTTCCCACCTTCTCTTTGCAGACGACTCCTTGTTCTTTTGTCAAGCGACACCAGCAAATTAAGCTCGTATGGCCTAGATTTTACACGACTATGAAGCGATCTCTGGTCAGCAAATCAATCTCGACAAATCATCCATAATATTTGGAATGCACATTGAACAAAGCAAAAGACAACATATACAACGAACTGTATGCATCTTCAATGTTAGAGGGGGTGGTAAGTATTTGGGACTACCCGGACAATACGGTCGAAGCAAATGCGCGGCATTCCGAGGAATTATCTCCACTATGACGGATACAGTTAAGTGATGGTATAATAAGTTCCTCAGCCCAACAGGAAAAGAAACTCTAATTAAGGTCGTAGCACAAGCTCAGCCGGTTTATTTTATGTGTTGTTTCTTGATGCCTAAACGGGTATGTGCAGCAATCAATCGTCTACTATCGAAGTTCTAGTGAGGTGAAACGGCGAATGGTACTCGGAAAATTTCTTGGGTGTCTTGGAAGCGGTTATCGATTCCAAAGCGAGAGGGAGGCCTCGATTTTAGGGATACTTATCAGTTTAATCGTGCACTTCTGGGCAAACAGGCATGGCGGATCCTAAAGGAGCCGAATTCTCTATTAGCTCAGCTCTATAAGAGTCGGTACCACAATACTACCACATTCTTGAATTCACAATGTGGAGTCAACCCCTCATATGGATGGCGATCCATTCAGGCCGGAAAAGATTTACTTAAACAAGGATTACGGATGCAGCTAGGGAACGGCAAAGAGACTAATGTATGGACAGACTATTGGTCATACTCACACTCGCTGCCCATTCTTGCTGCTTCCGGTCCCATTTCTCCCTGATTTCAGTGAGCATTGTCCGGTACACGACGTCCACGCTTTGGACAACCGTCCTATGCTCCTGAATCCTCAGCGTGGCCGCTAGCTTTAACTCTTTGATCCACCTATTCAGCTTATTTGCGGCAACCTGGTACGAATTCTCAGTATCACGCCAACCTGGTACAACCGTCCTATAAGGGGATCCGAAACTTTTTGTATGAAACTATCTTGTGATAAAATAATCAAGAAAGATATTTCTGCATATTTCTTTGTCTTAAATCTTTTCTGTGTAAATTCAATCAAACCTCAACTCTAACTCAACTCAAAATCACGCACATTCAATCCGTCTCCCGTTAGTCGAGTCGCCAGATATTCGAAATCCACTCCGGATTTCTGGTTGTTTGATTTCTGTATCAACATATTTCTATTGTTTTTACAAGTAGAACATGTAAAATAGTTCAAAATACCTAGTATGAGTAATGGTTCAAAATATTTTATATGGTAAATTATATACATTTCTAAACAACCACATATGTTTTATTTTTTTCTTTTGGTTTGACAAATAATACATAAGAATTTTCGATTTTTATTTTACAAAAAAAAATTAACATATAGTTGAATATCTTTAAGATGAGCACTAGTTTACATCCTTTAAAACAACTTCAAAACTCTTACAAGATATCTTCAAAATGTCATTGTTTGTTGACTATAGTTTGCCGGAGGAAAAAAATGTTTTAGTGAGAGTAAAAAATAGTAATCAACCAAAGCAGACTTTGAAGGTAAAAATGACTTAGAGGGAATTAAAAGTGGTAATCAATCACACCGAAAAAATGCAGAAACTTGAAGAACTAAAGACTCTTTTCTAACAATTTATTCACTATAGTCACACAATCCAATATAGTGAATTAAGAATTCAGTTTTTCATCGAAGAACAAAACCTCTCTGAGTTTCCCAAACAATATGGAACCAAAGCAAGCGGTTCTCTACATTGGATCTGTAAAATCAAGCCAAAGCAAAATCAAACCCAAGCTAAATTGAACCAAAACAAAATCGAATAAAACCTCTCTGAATATTTGTCGATTACGGGAAAGATCGGTATCCAAAGAAAAGAGGTGGTTATATCTAACCACATAGTAGTTTAAAAAAAAGAGATAGGTGGTGGTTCGAGTGAGTTTAATGGTTGCCACGCTCATGTTTATGTTAACAATAGAGTAAGAAATTCTTACTAAGAATATTTCATTTACATCGTCGTCATCGCTTCCGGTATTATCACGAAAAAAATTGTCGTTCAAGTTCGGTAATCGGTCCTAAGATAGAATGAATTCTAGTTTCAACACAAAAGAAACAAAAAAAATTGACGCCCGACCCAAAGGGAAATTTAAATTATATAGCTCCAAACTGATAAAGAGGGTTTTAAGCTTTTATCAGATCAGAGAAAGTGGGGTTCTTTAACTCCTATGACTACTACGCAAATAAGCGATGTAGTATCGAAGTAAGCGTGTCGAACCACTCTCCAAGAGAAAACTCTATCGTTCGTGTGTTCTCTATTTAGCTAAGAAGAGCAATATAAAACATGAGTTTTCTAACTACTATCACTAGAAAAAAAAATCAAAGAAACTAACAAGGAAAACAATAAGATAAAGACGTTAGAACTAGGGATTTCTCTAGAAACGAAGATCGGTTCCCTCTCGGGCACTAATCACGATCTCTAATCCTAACAAAGTCAGGGGTACGAGGATTTTCACAATCTAAGATCTAAAGTTGCTAGCATGCATTAAGTATGAGAATGATATGTCAACAGTTTCCTTAGACTACAACTCTCGTTGACCTTATTTCACGGTTCATCTAGTGTTTATTCTAGTAACTTGCGAGCTTCTGGCAATCCAGGTTTAACCTAAGTTCATGTTTTGATTAGCTACCTCAATTCAAACGTTAAACATACCATCTAGATGAGGGAACTATTAATTATCTATTTGTGTCTAATCATGAGTTCTGCAATCTCTAGATCACTCTAATCATAACTACAAAGCTATTGAGCCATGAATCTAATTAAAACTACTAAAGGAATTCAAGAAAATATCATAACAAGTGCAGGAATGTAAAAGTAGAGATGGAGGAAAGAGATTCTCCGCTTAATAGATGTTGAAACTTCAAATCTTCAAACCTATCTCCAAAACAAAAACAACAATGGTGAAAGAACAACAAGTCTCCAAAATCTGAATCTAGGGTTTCACACTTGTTACAAAAACGAGATAGGTAAGTATTTATATGGCTACTCTAGGTAAAATCGCGTAAAAGACAAGAAAAAGAAAGTCTTCAATTTTTCAGTGAGGCCCCCGATTGGGTCCAGTCCAGATATAGCCCACAGTTGGATCGTGCTTGATCAAAAACTCTTCGTGGATTTAGGCGGATCGCCCTGACTGAGGGCACTGGATGGCCTCGATCGAGAACCTCTTTGTAACATTAAATGAAACGTTTCGTTTTCACGTTTTTCTTTCCGTTTTCACGTTTCTCTTTCCGTTTTCATGTAACATAGTAAAAGTACTAGAAATTATCCCGCATAAATATGCGGGAGATATTATTTTTTCTGAATTTCTTTTTTGAAAAACTATGAATAATTTACCTGAATTTGTGTTGTGTTACTCTAAACATCTAAAGGAAATATAAAAAAAATAATAGAAAAACATATTAGAAAATATACGTTAAAAATTCAATGAATAGTTAAAATAGACTTGTCATGAAGAGTTTTTTACACGTACACTCATATGGTCTTTAGATTTACCTGAAAAATCAAAAAATTATATTAATATAAAATTTAAAGAAAAATTGGCTCTTTTGTACATTTAGTGGGCTTAATTGTGTTTTTTAGACCCAAAGATTATTCATGTGTTTTATACACAATTGAGGTTATTAAAAGACTTAAGTGCCCTTCCACATAAATTAGTATCTTCTTTATGACCTAATGGGTTTTTTTCCTAATCTCCTTCTTTTACCTTTCCAAGAAAGTTAACCTAGGATCCACAAAGAGTAACGGTTTTTATCATCAACGACTTTTATCCACATTCGTCGGTAAATTTCTCGTTTTCGCGTTTTTACAGGTCAGATTATACTGTTTTTACGATCTTTCAATACGGTAGCAAACGGTTCCCCTGTTTCATGGTAGCAGTTGGAGAAATCAGTTTTTCTAAATCGAATTCGATTTTACGATTTGCTAGCACAAATTCGAATTAGGATTTAC
>ASZG01036090.1:0-12425 GCA_000411095.1 Aethionema arabicum
TACTTTGCCAGAAATTTATGTCAAATGGAACCTTTAATCCCTCCAAAAAAAAATGTCAATATCTATGGCGATGGAAACGTTAAAGGTAAAAAACAGAATTATTCAATTAGTATGTTTTGCGATTGTGGTCCCTTAACTTCCTAAAGTTTAGTTTATGAATTGACGCAGAAACTTCTAAAATCATCAATATTAACCAAATTTATCTTCCCAGTGGTATTCGCGGAGGAAGAAGATATTGGGAAATACACTGCAAAAGCGTTAAACGATCCACGAACATTGAATAAAACAGTTTATATTCGACCGTCGGAAAATGTTTTGACGCAAATTGAATTGGTTCAGATATGGGAGAAGTTAACCGGAAATGAATTGGTTAAAACCCATATTTCTGCAAAAGATTTCGTAGCCAACATTGAAAGTAAGTCTTGTTAACTGGGCTGGGCTTTAGGCCCATTTATATGATAAGGCCCAATAATAAATATGTTTATTTGTATGTGTAGAAATGGAGATTCCATACCAGGCGGGGTTTGGATACTATTATCATATATTCTACGAAGGATGTCTCACAGATCATGAAGTTAAAGAAGACGAAGAAGCTTCTACTCTCTACCCTGACGTGAACTACACGCGCATGAATGATTATTTAAGAATGTTCCTTTAATTTCTTCTATATTTCTTTAATTTTCTCATGTTATTTCAAAAAGTTTAAAAATGTATTTGTGATGACAAAAAATTATGGTCTTTTAGTAATTTATTTATAATTTTATCATTGATTATGATGGTATAACTAAACGGGGTTCAAATTAATTACAAACTGTCTTTAAAACGGGATTTAAATTATAATTTTGAAATTTGGGGGTTTTTTTGTATGGAATTGGGAAACTATAAAGTTTAATTTATAATTTTGAAATTTAAGGTTCTTTTTTCACACAAACTTCACTGTTTGTGTTTATTGAGAATTTTTGGAGTTTAGTTTACCTTAATACTTTTTTTGTAATTACTCCTTAACGATCAAAAATTCAAAATTATTGCGGATTTTAAAAACCAAATTACAAAACTTTAAAATGTATTTGACCATTTTTGAAATTTGAAGATTTTGTTTTTAAACACACGAAAAATTCAGGATTTAATTTGTGTGGGCCCCTTAAATATAATAAAATATGGTTTAATATATTTTAATTAAGCTTAAAACCCTACTTAACTGAAAAACCTAACTTGGGAATTTTCCATAGAGAGCAAAAGACGAAAAGTCGCTGATCTTCCATGCATCTTCTTGATAGAACTTTTTCTCTCGTCCATACAAAAATTATTTGTAATCCAAATTTCTATCACAAAAAAGTTAATGAAGACTACGATGGGTCGTTTGGAAGAATCACAGCTACATCGTCTCTGTTTCCATGGCTACTCTTCTAGCCACCCCTGTTTTCTCTCCTTTGGCTTTTTCCCCTCTAAGAAACCGCCATTGGTGTTCCAAGATACGATTCGATTCGAATCATCAGAAGAATTCTAAGTCTAAAATAATCCAGAAGCTGAATTCATCAAAAGTTCCTAAATCAGACATGGAAACTAGGTTTCTGCAACCAAGTTCCCCAGAGTCAAGCTTTGAAGGAAAAAGAAACCTCTCAATTAAAGCCTTAGATGAAGCAGGATCCGGAAGTACCTCACCTATCTCTCGTAACGTAAGCTATATGACTAACTATGCTGTTTGTTTACCCTAAATGATTCAATTCTTATTGTTTTTTGTTGATGCACACCAGGTGTTTGCGGTATTTCACTTGTTGGTATCACTAGGGATTATAGTTGCGGCAGACAATTTCTTGAAGAAGGCTTTTGTAGCAGCGTCAATTAAGTTCCCAAGCGCTTTGTTTGGAATGTTTTGTATTTTTTCTGTTCTTATGATATTGGATTCCGTTGTTCCTACTGCTGCAACGAGTTTGATGAATTTCTTCGAGCCTGCGTTTCTCTTCATCCAGAGATGGCTTCCATTGTTCTACGTTCCTTCTCTTGTAGTTCTTCCTCTTTCCGTTAGAGATATTCCGGCGGCTTCTGGTGTCAAGATCTGCTATATTGTAGGTATATGCTTTCACTTAACACTAGATCAATGAACTTTATCCTCACTCAAAAGTTACAAAACTTGGTTAATTTCTTGCTCTTTGCTTGCTCTCATGGCTAATTATCTGCTCTCTTTTGCTCATGTGTAATCATTGTACAGCGGGTGGATGGTTGGCGTCTTTATGTGTAGCAGGTTTCACAGCTATTGCAGTGAGAAATCTGGTGAAAACCGAAATGACAGAAGCTGAGCCTATGGCAAAACCTTCACCATTTTCATCTTTTGAACTTTGGAGTTGGAGTGGAATCTTTGTTGCATCGTTTATTGGTGCTTTATATTACCCTACTGCTTTAGGGACAAGTGCAAGAACTTGTCTCCCTTTTCTTCTATCTGCAACTGTTCTAGGCTACGTTGTTGGTTCTGGGTAAATGCAAATCCCAATTTCTCCTCATATTTTGAAGTCTCTCTTAATGTTCTTTTAATAGCTTTCAGTTTATCCTTCTTTTCCAGGTTGCCTTCTGCTGTCAAGAAAGTTCTCCATCCGATTATCTGTTGCGCATTATCTGCAGTTCTAGCTGCTTTTGGTTTTGGGTATGCTTCAGGAACTGGGCTTGATTCTGTTCTAGGTAATTTCATCTAATGAAACAAAGTATAGAAAGACTCTTTTAAGATCTAAAGAGAAAGTAAAACAGACCTTTGATGGTGACAGGAAACTATCTTACCAAGGTAGCATCAGATCCAGGTGCTGGTGACATCTTAATGGGTTTTCTCGGCTCTGTTATTCTCTCTTTCGCTTTCTCCATGTTCAAACAAAGAAAGGTAACATCAAATACCTGAGATTTCTTGCTCCTTATGCTTAAACAATTAAACTGGTGTGCACTCTCTGGTTTGTCTTGTCTTCAGCTCGTCAAGAGGCACGCAGCTGAGATTTTCACATCTGTGATCGTCTCCACCGTATTCTCACTCTACTCCACTGCCCTTGTTGGACGTTTAGTCGGGTTAGAACCGTCTTTAACCATATCAATCATACCCCGATGCATCACGGTCGCATTAGCCCTTAGCATTGTATCACTCTTTGAAGGTATATATATATGTGAATATGTGATCTTCTTCATCTCCACCTCTCAATACTTAAAAACCATCACTAATTAACAAATCTCTTGGACATTTTCAGGAGCCAATTCATCTCTTACAGCTGCTGTAGTCGTTGTGACTGGTCTGATCGGAGCTAACTTCGTACAAGTTGTTCTTGATAAACTTCGGCTCCGTGATCCAATCGCACGGGGAATCGCAACTGCTTCAAGGTGATTCATTTCTTTCTTAAATTGAATCAAAGAAGTGAAATTTTTCACTTTTCTACTTTTTTAGCAAGAAAAGATGATGGTATTAATCATTGATCCGATAAGAATCAAAAGATATGATTTTTAATTCTTGGTATGGGTTTTATGTGTAGTGCTCATGGGCTTGGAACAGCGGCTTTGTCAGCTAAGGAACCAGAGGCACTTCCCTTCTGTGCAATTGCTTATGCTCTCACCGGAATCTTTGGATCTTTATTGTGTTCTGTGCCAGCTGTCCGGCAGAGTTTGCTGGCGATCGTTGGCTGAGGAATGATGACGTGGCGACGTAAGATTTATGGTACGTAGAAGCCGGCGAGTTACTAAATATCTAAAGAGCTGTGCTGGCAAATCCTTATTTGTTGTAGAAAAAATGTAAATTTTGTTATCATTCGAACTTTATAAAGACGTTTATTAAGCGTATATCGTATTAGCAGATAAACATTTGAAAATAAAGAAAATTTGATATTTTTAATATTTTTCGTATTTTACAAATATAAAATATGTGAAATGATGTAATTATTAAACAAGTTGTTCCAGCAAATTTATAAAGATGTTATTAAACGTGAAATTATTAAAGATATAGATAGTGATTTTTATCTTGAATAAATTTAGTAAAAAAAAAATTAATTTCTTGTGAAAATTATAATTTTATAAAGAAATCTTTGAACTATCAGCCTTTTTTGGGTAAAAAAAATCTTTTTTTTGTCTTCTGTGTAAAAAAAATCTAATTAAACTTTTAGTAGAAAACAATTGTTTTTAGTATAAAAGAAATTAATTGGAAAAAAAAAGAAAACAAATTAATCATGTAAATAAACCCGAGGGCAAAAGCGTCAAAATTCAAAGAAGATGATGTCATGTAAGCCGCAAAGGAAGGGCTTTAAGTCTTCTCTCAACTCTCGCTTGCTTGATTTTCTCGTATCTACCACAAAAAACAAACATGCTCCTAATCCCCACTTCCTCTTCTTCATCTACTTCGTCGTCATCTCTGTAAGCTTATACCTCTTTCTCTTCAAAATTCAAATTTCTCTACTCTAATCACAATATTCACTAATATCATCTACTCTTGGCTTTGATTCTGTAGTATCTTTCCTCCATCTTTCTCCAATTACGATTCATATACATCAAATCACACTCCATTCCTCTCCAATTTACGTTATCAGATTCCCCACGGTACCAATTTCTTCAATTCTTAGCCTTTTCCATCTTCAATTTTACAGTCACGTCCTTAAAATTCAAAAATTGGGATCTGTGGGTTCTTCAGGAAGCAGAAAGTTGAAAAATTTCCGGCTTAGAGCGAATTTCTGGGAGTCAATTCGATCTGGGTATTGCCTAATTGAGCTCATATAACATTCTGATTAATCGATTGAATCATTAATTGATCTTTGCTTCTGTTGTTTTACAGATTTATAAAGAATAACAGTACAACACAACTTGTGGAACCACCTTCAACAACTGAAGAAGATGAAGAGGCACCACTTCCTATAGAGTTTATTTTAGTTGAAAGAACTCTACAAGATGGGTTAAAAGAAGAGATTATATTCTCATCTGGTGGTGAAATTGATGTTTATGATCTTCAAACTCTTTGTGACAAGGTTTAAACTACATGTCTACAAGCTAACTTCTTACCCTTTTCATCTCATGTTTTGCTACTTACTGACTTCAAAATTTGAATTAAAAGGTGGGGTGGCCTAGGAGACCATTATCTAAATTAGCTGCAGCTTTGAAAAACAGTTACATGGTTGCTACATTGCATTCAGTATCATCATTTTCAGATTCAGGTACTTAAAGTTAGCTCTTTTTTAGAGGATGTTTTGATGAATAACTTAGCGGATTTTGGAGAAGTTATTTGACAGAAGGGAATAATGGGCAAAAGAAGAAGCTTATTGGAATGGCGCGAGCGACATCAGATCATGCTTTTAATGCTACAATTTGGGATGTTCTTGTTGATCCTGAATATCAGGTAACAAAAGACAAAGGTTTTGTTTTTGGATTCAAAGGTTTGGTTTTTGATTCAAAGGTTTGGTTTTTGGATTCATAGCTTTGGTTTTTGGATTCAAAGGTTTGGTTTTTGGATTCAAAGGTTTGGTTTTTGGGTTCAAGGTTTGATTTTTGATTCAAAGGTTTGGTTTTTGGATTCAAATTGGTTTTTGGATTCAAAGGTTTGGTTTTTGGATTCAGAGGTTTGGTTTTTGGGTTCAAAGGTTTGGTTTTTGGATTCAAAGGTTTGGTTTTTGTTAATGGGTGTTAGTTTTTTAGGGTCAAGGACTTGGTAAAGCTCTTGTAGAAAAGCTTGTAAGAGCTCTTCTTCAAAGAGATATTGGTAATATATCGCTTTTCGCAGATAGTCAAGGTATAGATCATTAACTTCTGCTGCATTTTGAATCAGTATTTGGACTTGTGTTCTTCCTGGTTTTTTGAATTTTTATATCTTGGGGTTTTCAGTGGTGGATTTCTATCAGAATTTGGGGTTTGAAGCTGATCCAGAAGGCATCAAAGGCATGTTTTGGTATCCAAAGTACTGATTTGGTGATTTGCAATATTTATTTGTATGATTTTATGTGCTGTTTTTATGTTGGAAGCAGCTTATGATCTATAAGTTAATTGTGCATTTGTAACTCTATTGAAATTAAAATGAAGTAGAAGTTACAATTTCTCTTCTGTTTTTTTATTGATTTTGGGTCTAAAATCTCCTTTGAAATTATCAAGGAAGAAACTTGGTGTTGCATTATGATATTTAAGAACTATTTTTTTTTTTTTGAGAAAAAGACCTCTAACTATAAAAAATGTTTTTTAAACCCTGAATTTAATAACCGGTTTTTGAAGCAGATCTAAGATTTCAGTTTAAGAAATTGGGTTTTTAAGGTTTAGGTAGAGTTTAAAAAACTCAGTTATCAAAATTAAAAAAATAAATATATTTTTATAGTTGAGGTTTTTTTTTACCAAATAGAGATAATTTAGGTCCAAAATACCATATTTCCTTGTGTGTTAACTGAAAATGCTATTGCTCTGCTATTCAATTCTCTCTACATTACAGGTTTTTCTTTTATCTCCACACAAATTACAAACAGCAAGAAACCGTCCTTTTCGCCATGAGAAAATATACTCACAACCATGAAAAGCAGATAAGAGTAAACACAGAAAGAAGAAGAAGAAGAAGAAGAAGTGGAAAATGAAGTAAAAAAAGGCGATATATCGACACGTTTTCTGCTCTTTTTAAGCTTTAGCAGCTTCAGTAGGTGCAGAAGCTTTGTTGGAAATAAGCTGCTCATAAAGATCTCTAATCTTTAACCCAACAATAGTCTGGAAAAGACCAGTTCCATTGTTGCTACCTGGGAAATCAGCATGTTTAAGCATCTGTTGAGTAACTTCACCGTAGAATTTAGTCGAAAGATTGCTCAAATGACTCTCTACATAGATCAGTTCATCAAGTCTATCGAATTGCCCGTCCATCTCCAAAACCGAGACCTGCGCAAACCCGAGTTCTTTAGTACATGTTCAAGACCCTGAAGGAAATCAGAAGATGATCTTAAATATACCTCATTGTCAAAGTAGGAGTCTGGTTCGTAAGAAAACTTGATTCCAGGGTAGGAGCAGGTGAGTTTGCGGCCACAAGGGATCCAAGAAATGGTGGAGCCTTCATCAAAGAGGTAAACTGGACTAAAGTACTTAACTCCTTCCTTCATTATCAATCTTACTCTCAACACTTTTCCTTCATTATCATCTGGAATCAACTGTGTTGGTAACACTTCAATCACTGCGTCTGCATACTGCTTTTGTGGGTCTGCATTTGATGAAATTTAGATCTTAATAAGATCTTTTGATTCCAGGGTATGAAATTGAAGAAGAGATTTTACCTATGAAAGCATCAAAGTCAGGCTTTCTAGCTTCAATACTGGCTTTAATGCTCTCCAAACTGTGTCCTCTTTCAGCCATGTCTCTCTGTGTTCATAAAGCTTTAATCTTTTTAAAGATTTGATGATGCATATGATTCAAATGAGGAAGAAAGAAAATGGTGGGAATGATGAAACTAAACCTGAATTTTCCAGGCGAATTTGACTTCATTGCTAATATCTAAGTAGATACTGAAGTCCAAAAGATCTCTTACTCTCTCATCAAACCTTTAAAGAATTCATGCAAAAAAGATTCCAAATTCAGATCCAATAACAGATTCAGATTCTCAAAGCAAGATTCTTTATCATCAAAAACATTTAAAACAGAGTAGATTGGGGAGCTTACATTGGATGAAGACCTTCAATAACAAGAATCTTTGGAGGTTGAATAAGTTCAGGTGCATCAAGAAGACCAGTAACATGATTATAAATTGGTTTTTGAACAGCAACACCACTTTTAAGAGCTTTAACTTGTTCATACATAAGATCAAAGTCATTAGCTCTTGGGTCTAAAGCAGTAACACCTTTCTCCTTACGACCAGTACGGTCAAGAGAATGATAATCATCAAGACAGATGACTGTAGTCGTGTCACTGATGAGTGTGTTTGAGTCAGGATTGCCTCCTTTTGGTGGCTCAGCAGCTCCACCAAAGACACTTGTAAGTCTACGCATGAAGGTACTTTTGCCACATCCTGAGTCAGCAGCGAGACCGATCACAATGGTTTGTTGTGAGCAAGAGATTGTTGTGTTGAGTCTACGGTTTGATTGAGATGGTTTACGGTAGAAGAAGATGTGTTTGGAAGAGGAAGAGGAAGAAGATGAAGTTAAGAAATGAGGTGAATTTAGAGAGTGTGTGGAGTAGATAGTGGAGATAGCCATTGTTGTGTGTGTTTGAGTTTTCTCTTCCTGAGCTCTTCTCTGTTTTTTTTTGTTGTTGTTGAGGTGAGCTTCAGGTCGAGTGATGAAGATTAGGATAGAATGAAGAAATGGGTAACGATTTTGTTTTATGGGTTTTTGTGTGGTGACATAAAAATCTAATTTTTAATAAGAAATATTGTTTTTTTTTATGGGGGAAAGAGAGAAATGAGAGGAGGAAATGGGGTGAATAGGAAACAGATGGCAATATGGAAAATGAGATTGTTTTTGTATTGATTTGAAGTAATGAGTGGTTCATGTTTTTGGTTTAGCTAAAGTAAATAGTATGTATATATGTAAATTATTCGTTAAATTATAGATAAAATTCATAAAATAATGAATAAGAAACAGTTTTAATTGATGATACATGTATAACAATCATTCAAAAACTTTGCTATTTTCTATTTTGTTGAGGATAAATGGAGGTAAAAAAACAGAGTACAACAATTCTACACTAAAGCAAGCAGACAAGAACAATACTACTTGCCTGAACGGTATGTGTTTTAAATTATCTTTAGTTCAATAATTAATGACAATTGAGTTAACGGGTAAGGTGCCGTTGCTGATGAAGTGATAAGTAGGCACAGCCACAGGGCGTGGAGAAGCTTGGTGGCTATTTACTCGGTTTCGGATATTTGAATTGACACGTGGATGACTCTTACTGGACAGAAGGAGATTGGGTGTTTAAGGTGTGGAGTAGAAGGATAGTGTGCATGTGGGCCCCATTGGACATGACTCGTATATCCCCTTCAGTTTTGAATCTTTATTCTTCTTTTGATCCCAAAAAGCAAATTAGTCTACGTCCTTTTTGTCTCAACATTGACCCAGTTGTGAGACCACTGTATTGAAATGTAACAATAACCGATTTAAAAAAAAAAAATGTAACAATAACCGTATGTATGGTCTTATTGAATATTTTGTCATAAAAATCCTTTTTTTCGAACATAAAAAAGTTCACAAATGTTGACAAATGATATTTGCTACTACAGAAGGAGTTTTACACATGGACAACAAAAGAGTAAGAAATCAACAGAAAACGGGCCGTACAACACAAACCTCACACTCTCTTGCTAGTTGCTACTATTTATAACTACAGAAATTTTATGACAGACAATGGTAAAATGGTAATTATACTAATACGAGTATATCAAATCTTCATCAAAGAGGGGGAATTACCGAGTTGTTCTCCTTTTTTACTTGTTTCCCCTAAAGTAGAGGTAAATTTTCTGCAAAATCAAAAATGACTTGGTATAAGCTAACAAATTTGAAGGATAGTGTAGGGATGAGATAAGTTAGATCAGAAGCTTACCTGCAGAACCCATAGACTCAGAAGCGACTCCAAACAGAAGATACCAAAGCCGATAAAGTAGAAGATCTGCAGCATTCATTCGTTAGGGTCAAGATTTGCTTGTTAGTTTAGGTATCCTGAGTTTCAAGGTCAGTGAATAAACATATACTATAATAAGCATTTGGTATATAAATATGGATATGTGGTCCGTACCCCGGCTAATAAACTGTCTGAGATGACATCAATGGCTGCGAGCACACCCCTGTTGATAAAAGAGTGGGGAAAAAGTTTATTCCAAGGCATGACAAAAAGACGCTTTAGTCTGACGGTTAAAAAAGCTTTACACGGTTAAAACAAGAGCTAAGATTCTCATTGAACAGACGAGGGTCAAAGACAATTTTATTCGAGTTTTAAAGTATAACTCAATATTGTTATATTTTGTCTATCAGAACAACTTAAGAACTTTCTAAGCGAAACCCACACCAGATTAACTAACTACACATCAAGAACCAGAACGCTCAAGCATGAGAAGAATCGTAGGCTACAAAATTTGGAAGACTTACGTTAATGATTTTCCATGGAAAAAGATGGGAGGAGCAATGGCGGCAACAATGCAGAAGCCGATGTGAATCTGTGTAAAATTATGTTTAATCATATGGAAAATAGAAAGTATACCAGGTTACAGGGAACATAGAAATCTATATACAACAGGTTTTTTTTTTAAACTCACCAAGTAGAAGAAGAAAAACCAGCCGAACTTCAAAGCACTGTCAGTCCTGCAAGGTCGTAAAAGCATTTCAATTATATGATCTGTCTTTTACACAAATATAATTATACAGCAGAGGCACAATGCAAATAGGGCCGATCAACAAAATTGATCTTGCAGGTTTCCGAACCAGTGGAAGAGAACAAGAACAAAAGTGTATTACCTCATTGCTCGGTATAGAGGTCTGTACCATAGTACATATGAAACAGGACATCCAATCAGCGCATATATTGTGGCCAGGAAAAAGATTTTAACACCTATCATTAATGTTTTTAAACCACAGTATTAGTTCACCAAATCCATATCAAACATCACAAACATTACAGTATAGTATAGTGTACTCTAGAGCTTACCTCCGCCTTTGATCCAGCAGACCATCGTTGCAATGACATTGAACACCAGACACAAAAGGATACCTGAAAATTTAAACTCGAACAGTAGAAGCCTCCATCAGATACATTTCAAGGAAAAGGACACACAAGCTATTATTAAACTTACCTAACCAACTAGCAAAAGCAAGATACTGCAGCTTTTGTGCATGGACTGGTATCTCATTAGCAATGTCATGGTGTATAATTGGGAAAAAGGGAGGCCAGTTTTTATCATCTATCTGGACACCAGCTGCAACATGATTTAAGCACGGATTATTCACCACAAAATTTGCAAAAATATTTTGCGCAGACCAGGTCAAACTAATGAGAAATATGGCTATTATAATGCCGTTTACTTACATTTAGCAATAGCATCCTCTCTCCGCTTAATATCCTAGTGAACAGAAAATAAAGAGTTACAAGAAAATGTGAATCAGCAAAATTTTAAGAAGCACAGTGAGGACCTATTTACCATTTCTTTCTTCCTAAGTTCAGCTTCCCAATCAGCAAGCTTCCTCTGTTTCTGTGAAGAATCCTGCAACAATTCAGCACATATTTAAGATAAAAAGCAAAATGAGGAAGGCTCATAAGTGTAGGGATATTTATTGATGTCCTTACATTCATCGTATCCAGTGGAATATCAACTGTAGCATCGAGGCTTTGGCCAAATCCAACTGGCTTAGATGCAGCAGGGACCCTTCCACCGCCTTTCTGCAAATTTTATCACAAATAACACCACTCCGTAAACTATCGAATGCTAAGAGCCAATAACTCAATGAAATCGTCAAAACTAAATTTGATGCTCCAAAAACTAAAGAAAGAGAGCCTGAATCCTCCCCGAATCTTGAAGAACACACTCCACACTGGAACAATGACTCCCTAACACCACTTGATAGTCCAGATCCAAATATACAGTTCGGAGCATTAACCTATGTAAAATATCTCTATAAATCCTGAACGAAACATCAGGAAATCCTTCATCTCAACACTGCTAAAATCATTTCAAACAGAAATGAGTCTCGACTATCATGTTAAAGTTACACAGTCCTCAGTTTCTGCTACATTAAACTTGCACAAAAATAAATAGAAACTCCAGGAAACTCAAAAAAAGTGAGAGATCTAGATTCCATAACCGTCGCGAACGCAGAATACTTAACAAAAACTAATAATAATCCGCAAGTAAATCATGAATCTAAAGATGCTCAGCCAAAAACAGAAATAGCGGAGACTGAGCGAGAAGAAAAGAAAGGAGAAAGAGAAAACAATACCGAAAACGGATTAACGATTTCATCTTCTTCCTCATCGAAAGGGTTAGGGTCATGGTGCCGATTCATTGTGAGTCAACAGATCCAAGATTCGAGAACTAAAATCTTATCCCTATAAAATCGCCTAGATCCGGTGAGGGTAAGAAAAAAAAAAGAGTAGGAAAGGAAAGATACCACCGACTGCGTAGCGAACTGATATTGGACTCCTTTTCTTTCTTCCACTCACACGCATACACACGCCAAAAGCGGAATTTCAAACCACCTGTATTTACGAAAATGCCCCTCAGATAACTCAGTGGGCTATATTGCCTGTTTTGATTTAAGCAGCAATATATAGGCCCAAATCACTAATTATTAAATTTTTTAAGAATAAAAATTCTTTTACATAGTATGACACTAGGGGTGTCAATGCGGATTGGCCCGCCCTGTTTAACTCAACCCGTTGTGGACTCATATTTTAGTGGGTTCCGGCGGGCCAACCCGTTTAAACCCGCGGCTTGAAAATACAATAATCTTAACCCACTCCGTTTTATGACCGCGGATTTT
>ASZG01036091.1:0-12461 GCA_000411095.1 Aethionema arabicum
TTCCTCGGAAAATCTAAAATTTCCGAGGAACCCCATATCCGTCGGACATATCCTTCCGAGGAGTGTCCGACAACCCTTTTCCGAGGCTTGTTTAGTCCTCGGAATTTCGTCGGAAAATTGTTTGTCGACCTTCTCGGAATTTCGTCGGAAATTCCGTCCACAATCCGAGGACGTCTTCTTTTCCGACCAAATAGATCCGACGGCCGCTTTCGTCAGAATTTCCTCGGAGAAGCCTTGTTCCGAGGAAACTCCGACGAACTTTTCCCTCGGAAATGGACTGCTTCCTTGTAGTGATTCTTTCTGCCTACCAGTGACAATCCAAGTTTGAGTATTATCTCTACAATTCTTGATGGAGATAACTACAGTTCATGGAGTATGTTAATGACCACCAGTCCTTATGCTAAGAAAAAGATTGCCTTTGTTGATGGCTCTCTTCCTCGACCTAGTGCACTTCATCCTCAATTTCGACTATAGTCTCGCTGTAATAGTATGGTGAAGGCATGGTTGCTCAATAGTGTTTCAGCCACCATCTACAAGAGCATTCTGTATATTCCAGATGCAGCTACCATTTGGAAAGAACTAGCAAGACGGTTTCACATTTCAAATCTGCCTAGAACACTTCAGTTGTTACAGCAAATTCAAGATTTAAAGCAGGGATCTATGGATCTTTCATCGTATTATACCAGTCTCATCACACTTTGGGATCAGCTAGACAGTACAAGAAATGGAGGATTATGTTCTTGCTGTACATGTGGAAAGATAACAGATTTCAAAACTAAAGAGAAACATGTACGCATAATCAAGTTCTTGATAGGTCTCAATGAGTCTTTCTCTGTGGTAAGGAGCCAAATTATCATGATGAAACATGTACCAGATCTCTCAGACATATATAGTATGCTAGATCAAGAAGTCAGTCAAAGAGACATCAATTCATCTCACAAGGCTCGAGCTTCAATCTTTCATACCGCAGAGTCCAGTACCAAAAATTCCACAGTTGCTCAAACTGGACAACAACCTCAGAGAAAATCAAGACCCACATGTCCCCATTGCAATAAACTCGGTCACACTGCAGATAAGTGCTATGCACTCCATGGATACCCACTAGGATGGAATCCTAGAGGAAAGTCACAAAACAAATCTGCAGACACAATAACAGCACCACTGACAACATTTGACAAGCAAGATACATCTGCAATTTCCTTTAAACCAGAGAATCTCAGTAAAGCACAAATGCAGGATGTGGTGGCTTACTTTGGTACTCATTTTCAGGAAGCAGAACTCAACAAACAACTCAATTGTACTGCTAAACAAACTGGTATTCATTTTTCACCCTCAATATTTCAGTTTATTGGATCTTTGAATGAGAACAAGAAAGTCTTGTCAAATAATTCTTGGATCATTGATAGTGGTGCCACACACCATGTACGTTTGATAAGTCACTATTCTTGAACATGAGACCTAAAGAACATTCTCATGTCACATTGCCTACTGGAAACATGGTTAATATTCAGGGAATTGGCATAGTCCTGTTAAATTTAGAAATGACTTTGAGCAACGTTCTTTATATACCTTCTTTCCGTATGAATCTCCTTGGAGTCAGCAAACTAACCAGTGATTTAAATGTGAAGATGGTTTTTGATTCAGAATCTTGCACTATTCAGGGGCATACCAAGGAATGGATGAATGGGAAGGGTAAAAGATTTGGCAATCTATACTTCATGGAAACTGATATGGAAACAGTTGATAACTTAGAATTGAAAACTGCAGATATCAGTACCAATGTTGTTTCTAGTCTGAGGCTTTGGCATAATCGTTTAGGACATCCATCTTTGTCAAGATTGCAATTTCTTAGTGATGTAACTGGTTCCATAAAAAGTAATAAAGGCCAAGATTGTTGTGATATATGTCCTTTAGCCGATCAAAGACATTTAAGTTTTAATTACAAGAACAATCTCAGCCAGAATACATTTGATCTAGTGCATATAGATACATGAGGACCATTCTCTGAAGCAACTATTGAAGGATACAAATATTTCCTTACTATAGTAGAAGATAAATCTGGAGCCACATGGGTTTATTTGATGGAATCTAAGAGTGATGTGCTTCATATTTTTCCTCAGTTTCTGAACATGGTAGAAACTCAGTTTAAGACTTCTGTTAAAGCAGTCAGATCAGATAATACACCTGAGCTTCGTTTCACCAAATTATATGCAGAAAAGGGGATCATCTCTTATCATTCATGTCCTGAAACACCTGAGCAAAACTCAGCTGTGGAAAGAAAGCATCAACACATACTGAATGTAGCAAGAGCCCTTATGTTTCAGTCTCATATGCCATTGATTTATTGGGGGGATTGCATACTTACTGCTCTATTCTTGATCAATAGAACACCTTCACCGTTGCTGTCTAATAAGTGTCCTTTTGAAGTATTATGGGGAAAGTCTCCAGATTATACTCTTCTGAAAACATTTAGTTGTCTGTGTTACTGCTCAACATCATCTCAGAACAAACATAAATTTCAACCAAGGGCTGAAGCTTGTGTCTTCCTAGGATATCCAGCAGGATATAAAGGCTACAAGGTTATGAACATTGATACTGGTTCCATCACCATCTCTAGACATGTCATATGTCATGAAGATACCTTTCCAATGGCCCATGACAATGAACAAGATTCAAACCAGTCTGCTAACAGTAAAACAGTTCCAGTTCCAGATCTTCTGAATCCAGCTTCTTCAGCTAGAAGATCAGTTAAAATTCCCAGCTATCTTCAAGACTACCATTGTGATCCTTCTTCCAACAACGTTGCTCATCCAATAGCTACACATCTGTCATATAAACGACTGCCAGCACCTTACAGAAACTATGTCTGTAATCTGAACAAAATACCAGAACCAAGTACATACAACAAGGCTAAAGTAATTCCAGAATGGTGCACAACATTGCAGAGTGAACTTGATGCTCTTGAAAATACAGGTACATGGAGTATTTGTTCTTTACCTCTAAATAAGAAAGCAGTAGGCTGTCGTTGGATTTATAAAGTGAAACTCAACTCTGATAGAAGCTTAGAATGGTACAAGGCGAGATTAGTAGCAAAAGGCTATACACAGATTGAAGGAATTGATTTCAATGATACTTTCTCACCAGTGGCTAAAATGACTACAGTTAAAACTATACTTGCAGTTGCAGCAGCTAAGCAATGGACTCTCACTCAGCTTGATGTATCCAATGCCTTCCTCAATGGTGATTTACAGGAAGAAATCTACATGCAACTACCTCCAGGATACTCACCAAAGGAGGGGGAACTTCCAACTAATCCTGTTTGTCGTCTTCACAAATCCCTATATGGTCTCAAGAAGGCATCCAGGCAATGGTTTCTAAAGCTCAGTACTATTCTCCTCAACCTTGGTTTTCAGAAATCAGCTGCTGATCACACCCTATTTGTTCATCAACAAGGAACAAACATGCTGCTTGTACTTGTCTATGTAGATGATATCATCATAGCAAGTAACAATGATGATGCTGTCAAAACTTTGAAGACAGCCTTGAATCAGTCCTTCAAACTGCGTGATTTGGGACCATTGAAGTATTTCCTTGGACTAGAAATTGCAAAATCTGCCAATGGTATAACAGTTTGTCAAAGGAAGTACGCATTAGAACTGCTAGATGAATGTTCTATGCTTAATTGCCGTCCTTGCTCTGTTCCTATGGATCCAAACTTGAAACTGGGACAAGACACTGACTCAGCTGCCTTACCTGATCCGGAGGTATACAGAAGACTAACAGGGAAGTTCATGTATTTGACCATAACCCGTCCAGACATCACTTATGCAGTGCATCGCCTCTGCCAGTTTGGTTCTAACCCTCAAGACACTCACATTCATGCTGCTCACAAAGTTCTGTAGTATCTCAAAGGCGCCATAGGACAAGGATTATAGTAGTCAAGCACATCAAACCTTCAGCTTCAAAGCTTTGCTGATGCAGACTGGGCTTCCTGTGTAGATACTAGACGATCTACAACAGGGTTTGCCATGTTTTTAGGACCATCTTTGATCTCTTGGAAATCCAAAAAGCAATCAACCGTGTCCAAGTCCTCAGCTGAATCAGAGTATAGAGCTTTAGCTTCTGCAACATGTGAAATTACTTGGCTACACAATCTGCTACAAGAAATTGGTGTGCCACAACACTCTCCTACCACTCTCTACTGTGATTCTACCGCTGCCATTCACATCTCCTCCAATCCAGTATTTCATGAGAGGACAAAACACATAGAAGTGGATTGTCACATAGTCCGTGAGAAGATACAAACAGGACTCCTCAAGCTGCTTCATGTTCGCTCTGAACACCAACTTGCAGATGTGTTTACCAAGGCTTTATTCACCACACAATTTCACGCTCTCTTGTCCAAGATGGGTTTTATCAACATCTACTCCCCATATTGAGGAGGAATATCAAGTATAAGTCTCGTTAAGCTACAAATTACCAGTTTAAAAGCTCAAACAAACCGGCTAAACCAAGTCAGTTGGGAGCCGTTAGAACGGATAAGAACAGAGCATCCTGAGAAGATTTCTTTTCTTCTACACATCTTCTTCTTTTCCGATTGAACTCTTTCTCTCTAATATTTCTCTCTTTTGTTTCTTGAGCAAACGCACAGATAAGCTCCTATGCGTAGCTCCAATTGTAAAGATTAATGAATTCTTGATTGAGTAAAGATGTTCATTGAAGTTCATTAAACTGATATATTTGAATAAAGTTTGAATTCTTACTAACAAGTTTGATTTTATATGGCCTTAATATGTGGTTTGGAACAAAGACTATTTACTTACGTCTTATATGATTGTCTGGTTTGCTTATATTCGTAAATAAAATTTGGAATAAATTGTCATATTTTATAAGTAAAAATTCTTTAATTAAAACATTTATGAGTTTTATTTGTCAAAACTAAAAATTGAGGGATATTTTTAAAATATTAGTTGAGAGTTTAAAATGTTATGAACAAACTTTTAATTTTTTATATCCAAGACGGTAAAACATGGAAATTTTATCCTTTCATTAATAAACGGTTACAAATTAATAAGAGAAACAAATTAATAAGAGAAACAAATTAATAAGTAAATTTTTATTTGGTCAACCAATAAAGAAAGTAAATTTGTATTCTTACCATATTTCATTTGTTAAATTCAGAAGGAATTACGTAACTTATCATAAAAATAAATGGAAGAAATATGTTAACAAATATAATATTTTTAAAGAAAAAAATATTATCAATTTTGGATAAGATTAATCGACTATTGATTGGGTTACTACTCTTATAAATAAGTAGATGGGTCGAGACAAGACTCTTAAACCAAAATGGCATTAACAGGAAAAAAAAATAGTAGTTCGAGTGCTTGTAATATTTATGTTAATTCAGATAGTTTTGTCAAAAGTAACCGTAGAGATGATCAATGATCTTGGTGGTGGTTTGACATTAAATGAGCATTGCAAGTCAAAAGATGATGACCTTGGCTTCCATGCTCTTGCACCAGGCAGTTCGTGGTCCTTCCAGTTTACACCAAATTTTGGCAGAACAACTCTTTTCTTTTGTCGATTTTGGTGGGGTCAAAAATCACATTGGTTTGATATTTATGACGATGATAGAGATCACACAATGCACGGTTCTTGTTATATGGATAACTGCCGTTGGAAAAATGGACCGTGTGAATTTAACGAAAAGACTAATGCTTTTGATATTTGTTATGGTTGGAATAAATAGACCAATTTTATAACAAATTAATGAAGATTTTATGTCTTTTATTTTACTATTTGAAAAATAATACATATATTACTTTTTTAAAAGGCCTAGTATGAAGATGTACTTATACTACTCCAAGATAATAAATAATTATATATACCAACAAAATCGTAATAAATATAACTCTAATCATCACAAAGTGCACATTTTTATGACTTCGTTTGTGTATTTTGATCACCGCAAATGTGGAGGAGAACATAAAACCTAAATCAATATAATCCATCTTTTAATCTTACCCCACAGTAAATATTATGAATTACCACTTGTGTAATTGTTTCTGGCATTTCTTTGATGAATAAATATTCGGGTTACAAGAGATATTTAAGCACATGACTTTTAAAACTAAATGATTTATGAATTTTTTTCAATTTTGTTTCAATGTCGGAATCGATATTATTTTCATTTTTTTACTAATAAATGATAGGTTAATTAGCTTAAATTTTTTAACAAAAATTAAAATTAACAATAACATTATTGTTTAGGTTAGGGTTCAATTTGGGTTTTAGCCAAATCTAGACAATTTAAAACTAATCGATTTTTTTTCTTCTAAAACTCAAATCCAAACCGAATTCCAATTTTTGATTTAGTTGGGTTCATATTAGTTTAGGTTGTTTTTTTCCCACCCCTAGGTTTTTTTTACTTATTATTTTAAAAATTTCAGTCTATTAAACCCTAGTATTTTCCGTGCAACTAATTTTGATAATATATGTGAAAACTCAATGTAGGTTATTTTTTTATTCTGTTTGATATATAATTTGCGAGATATAAGTTTGTAAATCTATACTTTTGCGAAAAAAATATATACCAGACTATTTCGCATTTGTTTTTATGTTAATTAACATTTACATTTCGAGCTTACCAAAAAAGCACCGAGGAGCATTTCTGATTTTTCAAAGTGAAAGCATAGTATCGTAGAATTAAATTTAAGACAGAAAAAATGATTAAGTATATCGAACATATGGTGGTGAATTTATATACGAAGTTATGTTGGTTTATACATAATGTATAATTGATCAATCTTTAGTTATTTGAATATAGTTTGAATTCTTACTAAGCAAAATTGATTTTATATGGCCTTAAAATGTGGTTTGGAACATCACATTTTTTAGTCATTAAATATAAAGTTTGTTACATATTTTTCGATATTAACTTTTTTTCATACATATATATCATAATAGTAGTTTGAATCTACTTATTACACAAGAAAATTTTCATTAACAGATGCAATAGCTTTCTTAACTATAATCTTATACATTCTCTGTGTTGGATGGACTGCATCCCAAAAAACATATTTAGATGAATCTTTGCATACTTCCATATCTTTACATGTTTCTCCATATTCATATGTTCCCGTTCCACAACATCCTTTCGCAGTTTCGAAAAAACCTACATATATACATCAAATTATATAAAAATTTATTTCGGTTACTAATTTCTCTATAAATTATATATTAGGCTATAAAAAGTTAAAGATTCTTACCGAATTTTCTTGGATTTTTTAGGGCTTCTCTGATTGTAGAAAATGCATCAATGAAAAGAGTTTTTAAACCGATTTTCGATTGCAAAAACTCGAGATTTTTCAATATTTTGGAGTTGAAAGAGAATGCAATTTGATTAAGTTGTTCAACACAAGTTTCTTGACCTCTTAGGTATTTTATCAAAGGCATACATCCCATAGGAGGAACTCCGAACTCCTACCACTACTAACCTTCTAGCTCCAAGCTTATGCAACATCTACAACAATTAATAACACATAAACTCAAATTTTTTTTCACAAAATTTATATATATATATATATATGCATATGTTTATATTTTTAGTTATATAACGAACTTATTTATAAATTTTTAAATGCATTATATATAATATATGTATGTATATTGTGTGTGATTTTATTTCTTAATTTTTAATAGATAGGATTGAAAATTTATGAGATTATTAGTTCAAGAAAGTAAATGCTAAAGTTATAAATTTAAAGGTAAAATAAAAATATAAAGTTGTGTATACTTGTGGATAAGAATTGTCCATGGAAATGTATAAACGTAGTCCGGACATGAAAAATTAATGTGTCAATGTAAGGTACAAAAAATCAGTATTGAAATTTAATTTATTCAACCACCAATAATTAAACTTATATTTTTACCTTCAATTATGAAAAAGTAAACTTATTAAATTTTTTTTTTTTTCGACCAATTGATATTTCATTAATGGTTTAGGTTTTGGGATATGTCATCCCTTACAAGCGAATGAAAGCAAAGAGGTAGAGAGGAAGATACGATTGCTGAGAAATCAGTAAGCGACCTACCATATTTTGCAATTGCATCTGCCACTGTGTTTGAGCTTCGACCTTGGAAGATCAAATTCATGTTGTCTAGACCTGCTTTAAGACTTCGGAATTGTTGGTGAATTATTGCTAAGCAGGGCCTTTTACTTGATCCGAGTAGATCGGTGACAAGGATCGAGCAATCGGAGGAGAAGGTGACGTTTCGGATTCCTTCAGATCTGAGCGATTCCATCGCCCACAGTAAAGCTTCGCCTTTCGACAAGGAGAGGAGACTTGAGCGCGGAGATCCTTTTTGCTCCCCAACAAATTGCTTCCCTAGATTGGTTCCGAAGGATCCATCCTAGTCCGGAAAAACTGGCGTCAGCGGACCAAGATCCGTCTAGGTTGCATAGAAGTCGATCGCTTGGTGGGGGTTTCCATCTGTGCATGCATGCCCTTGTCCCAGGTAATGAACCTGTTGGTTGGCTAATGAGTTTAAAGTTTGCCCTTTTCCATTCTTCTTCCTCTGCAAGTACTCGATTAATTGTGTCTGATTGGGATGATGTTCGATTGTCAAAGGTATGCTCGTTCCGTTGCTTCCAAATCAACCAGAGAACCCATGGGAACCGTTGATTCTTCTGTACTGCGATCGGGTCAGTGCTTGTGAATAGGAGAAGCTGCGCCAGGTTGGCGAAAACAGAATGAGTGAAGGCTCCATTCTTGGCACCCGGAATGTCCGTTAGAGACCATAAGAGTCTACTGTTTTGGCAATGAAAGAATAGGTGATTGACGGATTCGTTGTGAGTTTTGCAAATCCTACATTTGATATCAATGTTGATCTTCTTTTGATGTAGGTTTGTTGCTACCGGGAGAGAATTTGTGGCCATTTTCCATAGAAAGGTTCTGATTTTGGGGTAGCATTGAAGCTGCCATATTTCAGCAAAAATTGGGGTAAGAGTCGGGCCTTCAGTTGGTGGATTTTTAGTTCTATTGAGTAGATTGAATCCCGATTTGACTGTATAACTGCCGTCCTCGGTGTGTTCCCATAAATACCCATCCCTTGAGTCAGCTGCTCCTGGTTTTAACCTTCTAATCAGCTGTATATCCGTTTGTTGTAGATGTTGTTCAAGGGCAATGAAATTCCAGTCCCTAATGCTGGGAATAATGAATTGGCTAACTTTTGTTGAGTCATTGATACGTGGGTTGATTTGGCTGCTTCTTGGTGGTCTGGGAGGGTTATCTGGCAGCCAAGCATCAGTCCAGAATTTTGAGTTCTTTCTGGACCCTATAGTTCGTCTTGTACCTTTGATTAGAAGTTCTTGGGCTGAAAGTAGGTTTCTCCATGGTAGAGATGGTCTGCTCCCTAGTTTTGCTTCTAGGATTGTTGTTTTATGGTAGTATTTACTTTTAAATAATCTTGCTATGAGGGAGTTCGGGTTTTGCATCATTCTCCATAGCTGTTTTCCCAAAAGTGTTGTGTTAAAGTGTTGTAAATCTTTGAAACCTAGACCACCATTTAGTTTTGACTGACAAAGTTTGTTCCACGATTGCCAGTGAACTCCACGGTTTCCACCTTGATGTTGCCACCAAAAACGGGCCATAACCGAAGCTATTTTTTTGCAGGTACCTTTTGGCAGCCGGAAGACTGACATGGAGTAAGTGGGGAGGGCCTGAACTACCGTCTTTAGGAGTATCTCTTTGCCAGAGGGAGATAAGAAGCGATTCTGCCAACCATGGAGTTTGGTGGAGATTCTATCCATTATGAAGCTGAGGGCTTCCCCTTTTCTTCTTCCTATCTGCTCCGGGAGGCCAAGGTAAAGGCTCTTACCTCCTTCATTTGGTATGTTTAACAAGGATTTGACCATAGCTTTTGTTGATTGAGATGCTTTATTTCCAAAGATTACGCTTGATTTGTGGAGGTTAATTGACTGTCCTGATTTTTCATAATAGATTCTTAGAATGTTTGCTAGTTCCTTTAGCTCCCTTTGATCCACCTTACAGAAAAAGAGGTTGTCGTCAGCAAAGAGTAAGTGGGTGATGGCAGGAGAGTGTTTGGCAATTTTGAGTCCCGAGATTGATTTTTTTCCGTTGGCTTTCCTTGAGCAGCCTCACTAAGTACTCAGTTCCCATGACGAAAAGTTAGGGAGAGAGAGAGGGTCTCCCTGCCTTAATCCTCTGTTTGGTTTAATGTCTCCATAGGGCTGCCCGTTTATTAGAATCTTATACCTTACTGATGTTATGCATTCTAGGATTAGCTTAATCCACTGATCTGGAAAACCCCAGTAGTGTAGAGACTCTTTTAGAAAATTCCATTCCATTTTGTCAAAAGCTTTTGACATATCGGTTTTAACGGCTACAAATTACCCTTGCGTTGAGTTTTTTTTATTCAGTGAGTGTAGAAGTTCTTGGGCAATTAGAATGTTATCAGTGATTAACCTGCCTTCTACAAAGGCTGCTTGGGATTCTGAGATAATTTGAGGGAGGATCGGTTTAAGCCTAGCAGCTAGAATTTTGGCTATAATCTTATAACTCACATTGCAAAGGCTTATGGGTCTATAATCTGCTAGGATAGAAGCTCCTTCTTTTTTTGGAATGAGGCAGATGTGAGTTTCATTGATGGGTGGCTCTAACTTCCCTTCTGAGAAAATTTTGCCGACGCTATGGGTGATGAAAAAATTTTGTATGTTAATTTATAATTTTTTTGTGTTGTAATTAATAATCGGGACCCACCACACCACACATATACACAATATATATGTCGAATTTTTCAAAATATTTGTGGAATTTTCAATTCCGTTACATACGCATTTATTTCAGCCGCTAATATAAAATAATTTTTGTACATTTTATAATCATGTAGCTCGATAATACTAGCTAGACTTACTAGTAGGTTTTAATTTTTTCCACATTTTATATTATTATATGTTTAATGATAATGCATAACCTTATCATATCTGGTTATTCATTTATTTATTTAATAACATTTACTATGGATTTATTAAGAGAGAATATATGAAATTTGTATAATTAATTACGGACATTCTTTAATTTTTAATAAACAAAAAAAATATATTTGATCTAATGTATATAAGACAAATTTTATCATATATGATATATTGTATATATTGTATAAATGTGTATATATATATATATATATTATGTATATGTACCTTGGCATCTTCGAGCATACGAGAGGAGAGAAAATCAACAAATTGATGAATAGTGAATTGCTTTTGTCGAGTGTCGTCGACGAAATAATTTTGTAGAAAATCATTTGATCCCATACTTAGTAAAAATATCGCATTGTTTATCATTTTTGAGCTCTCTAATGGACCCACCAATTTACTTAAACGGATCTTGTAATGCAAAAAATATTTCACCAATTTACTTAAAAATTCTACAAATACATATATTACATATTTGTAGATATTCTCAACCTTTATTTTATTCCAACATACATATAAAATTTGAATCATTAAATATAAGTTTATTACATAATATTTTCCAATATAAAAATAATTGAAACAACACATTTTGTATCATTAAATATATAATTTGTTACATATTTTTGGATATTAACCTTTTTTTCATAGTAGTTTGAATCTACTTTATTACACAAGAAAATTTTCGTTAATAGATGCAATAGCTTTCTTAACAATAATCTTATACATTCTCTGTGTTGGATGGACTGCATCCCAAAAAACATATTTAGATGAATCTTTGCATACTTCCATATCTTTACATGTTTCTCCATATTCATATGTTCCCGTTCCACAACATCCTTTGGACGTTTCCACAAAACCTACATATATAAATCAAATTATATAATAGGTTATTTTCATTACTCATTTATCTATAATTTCAACTTAAATTTGAATCCCTAAATCCTAAACAGTTAACCAGGGTAAAATAATTTTTTTTTCTTTAGTCTAATGGCTAATATTATTTCTGATCAGCTAGAGCATTGTGAGTTCGAATCCAAATGGATGTGATGGCAGTAGAGGTGGTAACCGTTGTGCCACTTGCTATTCACACCTGTGTAAAAGAGTTACAAAAATAAAAAGAAACTTACCGAATTTTTGTGGACTTTTTATGGCTTCTGTAATCGTAGAAAACGCATCAATGAAAACGGTTTTTAAACCGAATTTCGATTGTAAAAACTCGAGATTTTTGATGATTTTTGAGTTGAAAGAGAATGCGATTTGATTAAGTTGTTCAACACAAGTGTCTTGACCTCTTAGATATTTTATCAAGGGCATACATCCCATAGGAGGAACTCCTACCACTACCAACCTTCTAGCTCCAAGCTTATGCAACATCTACAAAAATTAATAACACATAAATTATAAAAAAAACAAAAAATTGTATATATATATATATATATATATTTATACTTATAAAAAATAT
>ASZG01036092.1:0-12462 GCA_000411095.1 Aethionema arabicum
TACTAAGACGATTGTGATATGTCCTCCTCGTTATGTTTGGAAGGATGGACCAAGTAGTTCCGTGACTGAGTGACTGTGCTGAGCCCTTTTGTTGGTGCTGTTCTTTTGTCTTGAAAACTGGAAAAACCAACTCATGCTCATGTGCTAAATCAACTGTCTAAATTCTTTCTCCTGTTACTTGTGTTTAGTAATTTGCAGACCTGGTTCAGTGATTTGTGGTCTTTGATTAGCGATTTGCAGTTTTGTTTAAGTGATTTGCAGTATTGTTTAGTGATTTGTGCAGTGACTTGTAGCCTTGGTTTAGTGATTTGCAAACCTGGTTTGGCGATGTGCAAACCTGGTTTAGTGATGTGCAAACCTGGTTTAGTGATGTGCAAAACTGATTTCAGTGCATGCGCTGTCGGGAACAGGGAAGATCAATCACAAGCCTTTTGCTCTAGTATTGTCTAGGCATCTGGGCGTTCATTACTGATAGTTATTAAGTTAGTCTATATGCAAGAGATGTTTGGCTATGACTGTCTTATATTAGGAGATTATATCCTCTCGTTCATTACTAAATATTTCTCCCTCTCTTCATATTCTTTCCTTTGAGCTTTCAGTTGCTGAGAAGCTTCTTCATGTTTTTGGTAAAGGCTTCCCAAATAGTCATGCGCTTCTTGCTGCATCCCCTTCCTTTCTAACCATTGAAAAGAAAACACATAAGTTTTAAAAATGCTAAGAATCTGCACCTACGTAAGTATAGAAGTTTAAAAGATCATACTTGATCACTGAATCTTTTTCTCTCATTGTTTTGTCAAGCGACCTACTGGTTTCTATTTGCTCTTTATTTCTCCCAGGCAAGTGTTTTTGCTCTCCAATGTACTAGTCAAGGTACAGACGAGGGTCAAGGCTTTTCATGCATAGTAAGCTTATATCTATTGATATATATATATATATATATGTATGTATATATATATGTATGTATATATATATATGTATTTAGGTATGTATTATATATTTTATAAATTTATTCGAAAAATGATGAATTTATATATATAACAAAGAAAAGAATATTAGTGATCATATCATGATAAAGAAGTTCACTTTAAAAAAACATATATGAGGAATATTATTGAGAAAACATATTAAAAAATGTAATATAGAAGAAAAAGTTCATTTGGTGGCAATATATAGTGTTAGAGAAATAAGTTGGTTGTCCACCCAAAAACGCAATTGTTTAAATATGAAATTCATACGCCACCTTAATTGATTTTTCTAAGATTATCACCAACTTCAATTTTTTCTTAAAAATTACGAATTTTTTTAAAATTTGAAAAACTAAAATAAAAAATATTATTTTCAATAGTAATTTTTATTTTTTTCTTTAAGACTTTATTTTTTAAATTCAACGAATATGAATAACTTTTTTTTTGAAGAATATGAATAGTAACCTTTCAAATTTTAAACAATACTAATCACTCTTTATTTTTTTTGATTTTTTTAAACCGGTACAATTTTTCAAATTTACAGAATAAAAATTATTATAGATGCCCTAAAACATAGTTTTCCTTCAAATCCAAATTTAATACTCATACCCATTTTCTTACTAATAATAACTTGTTGTAAAACACAATTACTAATAATATATATAACACAATTACTAATAAAACACAATTATATAACAAAATAAAACCATCTTTATCTTTTGATAACCATCCATTAAGTGTATATATGAATATAACATAGAATTATAAAGTAAAAACTCCAAACAAAAAAAAACTCTTTTGCTAGACAATTGCAGCCTCTTTCAAGTGAAAAATTGCTATGTAAAAAAACTAACACTTTAGTTTAGTCTCATATAAGTAAAAGACTCAAGCAGCATTAAGAGCTGCAAGCTGTTTCATGAGATCTTCAAGATCTTCTTCCTCTGTATCTCCACTTCCTGTAGCTATCACTTTCTCGTACTTATCTGCTACTGGAAGCTCCCTTGCAAGCCCTTCAGGCAACGAATCTACACAACACAACACAACACAACAGCTTAGTTTTAGACAACAAGCATGAGTTTTAAACTACAGAAACAAGACATGACTTTAACACTTGACATCAAGCAAACTCAGTTTCAGATAGATCAGAAGAGAGTTCGAAGTTGAAACCTTGAGCTGAAGAAATGCCTGAACTTGAGGCAGTTGCTGTAGTATCGATCGAGCTATCATCGACAACACTGCGAAAAGAGATGATAAATATGGTAAAGAGAGGAAGAAATGTGATTTTTTAATGGAATTTGAACTTTAAGTAATGAGACTATGGTATTTTAGACCATGATCTATCTTCATTTGGTGAAAAAAACCTTCAATTATCAAAATGGTTTTTTGATAACCGGTTTTTTTAAACTCTACCGAATTTTTTAAATCAAAACTAAACTTTGAACATAAATCAAATCATAATTTCAAAATTTAAGCAAAAAATATAATCATAATTTGAATTAATTATACTATAGTTTCAAAATCAAATTTGAAATTTCGGTTTACAAAACCCAGTTATTTAAGGTTTAGGGTTTAAAAACCCCGATTATCAAAATTCAGGGTTTAAAAACTAATTTTATAGTTGAGAGGTTTTTTTTCACTAAACAGAAAGAGTTCAGGGTCTAAAATACTATAATCCCTACTAAGTTTGTACCTTATGTTCCATTCGTTATCATCATGAATTGGAACATCTGCAACTATTGATGTTTCGGCTTCCATCTTAGCTTTCAAAGCAGCGTCTCTTTCTGGTTTTGCAAGATTGTATTCATTCTGCATTTTGAAATTTTCATTTATTTATCATAAAGACAACGAAAAGAAGCCGAAAAAGGATGATATTAGCTAATTTCAAAGTCAATTTGGCTTTAAGTTACCTGCCGTTCTAGACAAGCTGCATTTGAGCATTGTGGATTTGGTCTCATTTGCATGGTTGGGAAAAAGTCCTTAAGTGAATTGTAGCCCTGTGGGTCAAGTAGCAGCAGAAAAATAACTAGTGAACTTCAAATGATTCATATTGTAATGTTTCTACTATGATAGAAGAAGGCAAGAGTTTTTACCAAATATGGAGAAACTTCACCGAAATGTAGTAAGAATTTGAGAGAGTTTTGAACCAGAAGACCGGCAACAACACCCTGGATTCACAATAATCAGGAGTCTCAAGACTCTTAGAAGATATAAAAAGCTTAAATAAACAAAATTAATAGCTGCAAATGTTGTAACTAGTCAAGGTATACAAATTTTGTTCAACCTTTGTGATAGAAAATTACCATAGTAGTGGGCAAAGATGCAGCACAGACTCCTTCTCGCTTCAGCGTCCGTTCATCAATCCCAGATGCCACGACCTACCACAGAAAAAATAAAATAGATAAATTAGAGGAGATGCAAGTGTAATAACAACACCTGGATCACAGAATCCTGGAATTCACCAATATATTCCACTTTCTAGCATTCCTCGAATAGTAAGACAAGGTTATGAACTGTAAGAGTTACTTAAACTGACAAAAGAAAACATACCAAAGGAGGTGCACAGGCAAAACAAGCAGTTTCTCCGGGAACCAGGAGCTGTATGTGTCCTGAAACAGCATCTTCGGATACACCTGAAAACTTATCACCATCTTTGTTAGCCCAAAGACAAATCACACAAGCTGAATCGCGCAAAATCTACTTTTTTGAAAAATAAACAAAAAAACAGAATATAAAAAGTTCAGAAGTCAATTTTAGTGTTAATCATATAATTTACATCAAATAGAAAAGTTTCCAAGGCTGTTATTGATATCAATTCGACATAACACAGGTTTTCTCTCATGGATTCTCTTAGGCGCAATTCAATTGCCATAACTCATTCGAGAAATCGATGCCAGATCCATCAGAAATAATGAATTGAAAACAGACAAAGACTGCTGCAGAATATAAGAGCTGCAGAGACAGGCAAGTTCGTAGGTTGGTCCCTATGAAGACAGATTTATGCGCCAAGAAATTAAGAATTGCATATAATAATAGGCTTGTGTACTATATACCTGACTCCATCCATGTTTGTCTTAACTCATTGCATGCCTACATATCAAAAGATAAACTCAAATCAGAAGAGTATCTAGAATAGTTATATATCAATTTCATTTCACAGTCATAATTGACTAGTGTAACTAATTGAATCATGTAGAAAAGTAAGATCAAAGGCTATGTGGAAATTGTTACAAAGGAAGCTAGTTACCTGATTGACAGCCATCCTTGCTTCATAATTATCGACACAGCTCAAAACAAGATCCACACCACTACCCTCCTTGCTAGGACTAAATGACTTGTTCTTTAAGCTTGACGTAAAGGTTTCAAAGCCTTGCACTGTTGTTATGTTCATTGTGTAACTCTACCAAAAGAAAATTATAAATCAAATAAGCATATAAGTAGAAACTCTGTCTATGAAACCTAATAGTCTGAGAGAAAGCAGCAGAAACAAAATAAATCATTCAGCTTACAGAATAGGCAATGATAACATCATTAACCAAACAAATTCCACTCAATAATAATTATAACTTCAAATGCACCTGTTTAGGGACATCTACATAACAAGCACGATGTGTGGTTAACTTACCTCTAGTACTACATCAGGATTTATATCTGAAAGGGTTTGAACAGCAGCATCAGTCTTTGTCATACCAACCTACAGCGATCAGGATCAAGTTCTCAACCAGATTAGAGACAGTTAAAGTGCAAATATAAGCTCGTGAAGAAAAGAAAACGGAAATTCAAGGAGAATGAGTACCTGATCAGGTCGAAAAAACAGTCTGTTCATGTTAGCTAGTTCCACTGAATCGTAATCATACAACAAAAGCCGCCCTATACCACATCTAGTTAACATTTCAGCCGCAACACTTCCTACACCACCAATTCCCTGTTATGTAAAGGTACACAGGTCAGGTGTAATAAAGCTTTTAAGTAACCTTTGAATTGACTAAAGGCAAGCTACAGACTCAACAAAAGGGGTTCGAATTGTATAGCAAATGAAATATTGATATAAGAGAGAAATACAGACAACTATGGCGACTGAAAATTCTCTTATTCTCTCATAGTTCTCCACAATACCCATACGCTGAAGTGCCATAAGCCTGCTGTATGGATTACTATCTACCACCTCTGAACTTAATTCCTGAGATAAAAACTCCTTTGAATCAAACATTTTACATAGATAATAATCTAAATTCAATAAGAAGATATAAGTCAATATAATGCAGACCTTGACTTTGGAACGCCGATGAGGATTACTTTTAGACAGATTTGCTAGATTTTCAACATGTGATCGTAGCTGCAAAGCCCAAATATAGGATTACTCATCTGAATCTAATTCTCTTCCCACAAAAGATGACAAATACCAGTAGGAGATTGATTCAATGGAATATAATCAAATTAAACTATGCACATAATCAAAAACTACATCCATTATATAAGCAATGCAACACAGAACTTAGGGATTAACAAATTTGCTTCGATTCAAACAATATGAACATCAGGACAAATGCAACTTAGAAAATCCAAAGCTAGGGAAATCTCATAAACACCGATGCATGATAACAATTTCAGTTTTCTAGAACTCATGAACATCCAATTCGAGTTTTAACCAACATAGCTATTAGCGAATTCCATGAGGAGGAACATGATTGGAAGAAATTGTCCATTTAAACAGATAATCGGGTTTAAGAAAAAACGAGAGCAGAAGCAAAACCCAAAACCTTGTGGATCGGAGCCGGATCTGAAAGAGATTTCTCGAGAAGGTCAAGATCTTCGAGCATGGCTTTGAATTCGACCTCCATTTCAGCTCTCTAAGGTCCGCGATTTGGAATCTGGAGGAGCACAAGGCAAATTGGGTTCTAAAGACAAAAGCGTTATTGTTTCACGAAAGAAATCAAAACCCCCTTTTTTAAATTAAATCTCGACTTTTAAATTATAAATTGTGTATTCCATGAAAATTAATGCTACTGAATTATGTGAAATTTTATAATTATACTTTAAAACATTTTAATTTTTTTTATTTTTTGTCTGCATCTAAAAGATTTATTATTTGCTTTCAATATTTTTTTGGCATTAACAAAAATGTTTGAAAATACTTAAAAGGTATTTGTATATGTAAATGAGACTACCATAAAAAACAAATCTTAATATAGAATTTAAGCTTATAAATAACAAAACGAAATTAAATTCTTAATTAAGTTCTAAACCTTTTATTTATTTTCTTCTTAAGATAGCATATATGTAGAGTATAATATTAAATTCTGTTTTGAATAACATCACATATTAAAAAATTTATTTTTAATACTTCAAATAAATTTGATGTAGATAGTAAAAGTTAAAACTCGGAAAAAAGTAAAAGTGAAAACTTAGTTAGTAGAAAGGATCATATTACATCAAATCTAATTTACATGTTAACGAAATCTCATTAATTTCTAACTATATAGATACGTTTTTCATAAATTATTACTTAGTTTCAACTTATACTAAGTTAATTGTTCGTATCTAATACCTAAACCGGTACTAAACCAACTTACAAAAGAGCTGGTAAATTGATTACCAGTTTCGTGTCCCGGTTTACATAATTAAAGAATCAATGATTTATCGATATCATTTTATCCATAAATTTATTTAACATTTTTTGTGGCCCAATTTATTTAACATTTTTTAATGGTATTATTTTACAATGTAATTATTTATATATTGGTCTTCTTATTTTCAATGTGAAATTATTAGTAACTTTTTAGATTGAGATCTAAAGTGAATATAATAATAAAAATTACTAAAAATATTACTATATATATTACATTTTACTATTATCGTAAAAAACATAAATTATCCTATTAATTGAAAAATATAAAATATACACTAATACTATATAATTTATATTTTATATGTATTATTTGTGTATATTTATATATAACTGATATTAAAAAAATTGGAATTTACTACAAAAGGTAACAAAAGAAAGGGACAAATGAGAACTAATTTAAGCAGAAATCGACAAAGAATAAAAGTCGAGAGTGTTACAAAATAAAAACAAAAATTTATGTCTTTAAATTATTTTTCCCATGCTAAGAAGACACAGATCTCAACAGTAAAACAACCCCGAAAATTATGCAATAAAGAGCCAATAATTAATTTATTACAAATACATTGAATTTCAATAACATAAAAGTATAGTTTTTTGTATAAAATTAATAAACAAAATTCCAAATACAAACTGCCTAAACCCAAACCCATTTTACGTCATCTCACCTCAAAAATATAAAACCTTGATTCAATACTGACAATTACTCCAAGACAATTTACTTTAATTATATTTTTAAATATAGTAATTAATATATTATAAATACACTATAAAACAAAAGAAAGTCCACCTTATTTTACTTAATCGACACATATTTCTAATAAATATCAAAATTAACTTAAATAATTAATTAAGTAAGGAAAAAAAAGTAATGTTAAAACCCACAAACCCTTTATGTATACTATATTAATTAATTTTAAATGAATTCTTTTTTGTAAATAGGAAGGAACAAAACTCTAAGGATTATGTGTATATTAACAATTATATATCAAAATTTAATTTAATTAGTTAAATAATGTTGAGGTTAATGTTTTTTATTGGTTCATACATTGAACTACTTCTGACTTATTAAAAAGTAGTTGAATATTGCAGTTCAAAACTTCAAATATCTATTTGTCTTTTAGCATAATTAATAATTATATGTAACTTTTTTTTAAATTACACTTTATTTTTAACTATTAATTGTTTTTGTCAACGGTTGGGTTTTAATTTGATAATTAGGAAATAATGGGGTCACATGGTAATTACTTTATCAACTTTTAACTTAAATAGTAACATCGCATGTTCATTTGAAATTCGCCGTCACAATCACGTTATCTTTCTTATTTTAATTTTATTTAATTTTTTACTTTTGAAGTTAATTTTTAACCGAAGCGAAGACTTTTTTTGCATGCCTTATCCCAAAATCTACACATGCCCATGATAATTATTAATACTCATCATCATTTTAGTTCAAAAGCCACGAATTAGATATCAAAATTCAAAATAATTATGAAAAAATCTGTAAAAATATACTATATTGTAAATCTATGAATATTTTCTTACAATTACTTTTTTTTATAATACCGCCCAAAACTACTTTTCAAATCATGTTTGATTTATAATTAATGATAGCAATAAATTATAAAATTATCTTATATTATGTAGAAAAATTTGAAACATCAATTACTATGTTTTAAATAAGATCATTATATCTTTTCTAAAAACGTAAAGAGTATTTTATTAATATTGATGGTAACTTTGGAAAATAATGAGATTTTATATTAAAAAAAAAGACTTGATGATGCCTTTATCAATCAAACCAAAAACTAATAAGAAAACATTTATATTACTAAATAAATCGAAACACTGATAAAAGAAAATAAAGTCAACAAAAATAAAATGGTGATAAAATAAACAATTGCTCAAAATTATTTGAAATACATTTAACAAATTACGATGATAGAAAATAACAATAATGGACAAACTTTTATCCAATAAAAAAAAAACCAATTCTCGCAAATGCTATATACTATAGATTTCTTGATTTAAAACCGTTGAGATAACGACACGTGTCGTCGTCTAATCTGTGGAGAAACAATAGAAACAAGGCCACCAAGTGGGGGCCTCATCTTTGACCTATAAGTCATCTCATCGTACGGTCTACGATAAAACTTAAGAAACGGAACAAACGAATCTCGTGGCTTCTCACTTTTGCTGACGTGTGACTCTCTCCGGAAAAAAACCGCCGGTGACTGAAAGAAAGACGGTTTCGGTATCCGCGGGTCACGTAGAGTTCCGATAGAGTGACGGTCTGTCGTCCTAGCTGGCATTGGTGTTGACGCAAAGAAACTCCTCCTGGGCCCACTAATTGGCTCACTCCTAGCTGCTGGTGACGCAAATGAGAAAGAACGCGCGTTTAGCGGTGAAATATACGCGCCAGAAGTGGGTCCTATTTTAGATGATGACGTGTCAGTCAATGTTAAGCACCATGGCTTAAGTGTGTCGAGACCGTCACGTGATACAGTGAAGGCGAACCTAGAGGAAGCACAAGGACCTATTTTATTCTCCGTTGATTTTATTGATGACGTGTCAAATCGTAGGGAGGAGACTCGTGATGGATATGACGAAGAGAAGTCGTCGTAGTCAAAGCAATCTCGGAAATCTTCTATTGATACAATCATCGTGTCCGTTGATAATTCAACGAATGCACGTACACCCTACACGTGACCGCAGAGAATCAAATCAGTACCTTATTTAGTGATCTAACTCTTTGACTTATAACACATAAATAAATTCAAATTTTTTTTATAAAATGATTAAAAATAAATAAATTAATTAATTAATACCTTCCAAATATAAGGGAAAAGAGAAGGAGGATCGATGACGAAGGATTTAAAAAGACGACAAGGGTAATATTCTGCAACTAATTTGAGAGTTGTTACAAGAATGTTCATGAAACTTGATGCTGATTTGAAGAAACCTGCAAAATTTTAGAAATTAATTAATTTTGTTATTAACACGATTTTTTTAAAATTTAATTTGATATAATTATTTGGAGGAATTTATTTATTTCTTAAATTAAATAAATAGGAAGGGAATACACAGTGAAGTTGCAGAGAATCAAAAGAGTAACATTTAATGAAAAGCAAGAGAAGTACTCTGAAACTACTGATTGACAATGATTCGATTTCCAATAATACCCTCAATTATTTGAGTGTGAATGACCGTGACTGTACAGGGACATTTTGGACATTTTCTGTTGGTTATTTCTTCTACTTTTTTGTCGGACTTCCGACAATATCTACCGGTCTCCTATTTTTTTCATTTTTATGTAATATTCTCATAAAGGAAATATTTACCAAATTTTGAAAAATTGTCACTTTTTTCTCTCCTTTATTTTGAAACTTTTTTTGTTATTTTTTTAATTTAAAATAATAAATAAATCATTAAACTAGAAATAACTTACTTGCATCGAAAAGGATGACAAATTGGTCGACGTTTCTAGACATAGTTGATATTGCCACCTCCAATGTAAATACGACCAAACGAGTCAACCTATAATTGTAAAAAAAAAATATTTATTTTTGTCATAATTATAAAAAAAAAAATTTGTAGAGAAAATTATTAAGTTATTCAATTTATTTTTAGATGTTATAATGTTTTACTTACTGTTTCTGCGTATGGAACTTCTGATAATCTTGTTTAATTCGAAAAACCTATAGAATACATAAAATAAAAACAAAGTTGTTAAGCAGAAATAAAATTAAAAGTGATTAATTATTAAAATAAATAAATTGACAAATGTTTAAATTACCAAAACGGGTCTACAATCGTCGTCAAGACCGGCGACGTAAGCTTGACCTTCAGCTAGCTCCGCCGTGAACTCGTCGGCGATCAAGCTCTCTAAATTAAATTAAAATAAAAAAAAAGAATAAAAAAACAGAATCTTGAAAAATGTAAAAATGAGTGGGTGTCATAATGAGTGTAGATTCACTTTAACGCTCGATGTTCAAACATGGGATATCAAAACCCAAGAAAAGTTATTAAACGTCTGTTTTTATTTATAAATATATATTTAAACCATTACAAACACGAAAATTATAGTATAATTTAAAAATTAATTGCTATTAGTATATAAAACACGAAAATTATAGTATAATTTTAGACTATATATATATATTAAATGTTATGTAGATATTTACTTTAAGCTTTTATACACTTATATTTTTATTATCCTCTCGTCTTAATAATAGTCTAGTTAAGGTTAAATTATTTTAAAAGTTGGACCGTTTCTTCCACGAAACTTTGACCTCCATCTACAGTGGATGATCCACTTAGGTTCGCACATATATGTTTATACTTTTTTTTACCAAATATGTTTTTACATATAGAGAAAACATATGAATATTTAATAAATAAATATGTATTAGATCTAATTATTGTTTTATATATTAATATAATCATAAAACTATTAATTCTCACTTATAACTATAGTAACTATACAAAAAATATTAATACATTACAAAAATATATAGTCTATTCTAAAAATTTCATAATATGTAAATTAAACTGAGAAAATTCATTTTTATAAATAGAAAATATCTAAAAATATTTGTGTACACATAAAAAGGAAAGGTTTATAAATACACGCTTATATACACTTATATATAAATGTTTAGAGAGAGAGAAAGAAGGAGAGGAGAGAGAGTGTATATACCAAGGCCAAGAGAGGATCTCCATGAAAGACAAGATCTTAATTGTTTAGCTGCTTTCTTCACATTATCTCCTTTTCCTTTCAAAAATCTCTCAACACAATTTCTATTACAAAACTTCTCCTGTTGTATTTTTCATAAATATATAAAAAAAACATTAACTCAACAAAATTAAAAATCAATTAAATAAATAAATAATCAAAGATTAGTAAAAACAAACCTGTTTAAGAGTAAGAGGAGAATGTTTACGAACAAGATTAAGAACAGCTTCCACTTTATCAATAAATTCATCCTTTTGCTGCTCTTTCTTCCCCATTTGTTCAAAATTTATTTCTTCTTTATTTATTTTTATATAAAAATAGAGATTAATAAATTAATTAATTAATTAGGAGGTTGTAACAAATATCCCAAGCTTGATCTTTAAGCTAGAGAGAGAGAGAGAGAAGTATTTGAAAATTAAAGTGATTTAATTGTTAGAGAAAAGGAGAAGAGAGAGATTCATGTTATATATATTATGGGAATGAGATAACGGCGGTTGACGCCGTTAACTTTTTTTATTTTTTTGTCGTCAACGCCGTTAACTTAAGTAGAAACCTTTTACGTTTCTTATTTTTCTTATTCAGTTCACAACCTAATTATGTTTCCGTCAAACTCATGTTTAAAAATAAAATTTTAATTTCGTTTTTATGATATTTTAAAAGAAATTAATTTATCGTTTGTTAAACAGAATCCATATGATTTATATAGAGTTTTAAGATTGATATATCAATTATAAATCCAAATTATAGTATATTTTTAAAAAAGAATCTTTTATGTTAATTGTGGGTCTAAATAAATTTATATTTATAAATAAATAAAATTAATAAGTTGTGATGGAAAAAAGTATTTTGTATATTTAATTACAAAATGAAGAGAGGTTTTCAAAAATAGACGAATTCATTTTTTTCTTCAAATTACACTCATTGATTGTATTTTGAAAATACACAATTTTTTCAAGCGGTAATGAACAAAATTATCCTTAATTAAAAAAAAATCATAGTAGAAGGGCAATTATGAAATTACAATTACAACAAAATAGGTTTTTTTAACCAAGGTTAATTTTGTCTATTTATATATATATATATATTTTTAAAAGATTTAAATGAGTACAGTCTTGAAAAAACATACCTTTGATTTTTTT
>ASZG01036093.1:0-12477 GCA_000411095.1 Aethionema arabicum
ATTAGGGTTTTTATATTTCTCTTGTATCCCTAGACTCATGTATATATATTTCACTCATATACCTAATGAAGAGATAAGTTCACAACATTCATAAATTTATAGCGCTAAAATAACTCATTTTATTTTAATAATACGAAATATTATTGATACGATAATTTATTTTGAGGATTAAAATGAGATATTTTAGCGGTAAAAATGTGATATATATATATTAATGGTATAATTCATAAATTTATACCACGAAAATATCTCATTTTATTTTAATAATACGAAATACTATCTAGATTTGAAGTAGTTCTACCGGTTGGAAACATTACAAAAGTATTTTCAACAAAAGTATTTTCAACTTGATCAAAAGTTGATCTCGCTCGAAAAGATTATGGTTTGCCAGAAAACTCGAAACTCTTCGTATGACTATCAAAAGTATCAAAAATAATGTTAATACGAAATATTATCGATAGATAATTTATGTATACCTCTAAAAATTAGTAAATTACTGGGTAAATTATCCCAAGATTGAACCATGGTCAGACCGAATAGAACCGTTGTCGGTAAAAACTTTTTGTTATAGTTTCCTGCCTGGTTTAAAACATTAATAAATTATTTTCTCATTATTTTATTTTAATATTTTATCATATTCGTTAAAAAATAACTACATTTTTTTTAATTTAAAAAATATAAAAAGAGTGGGCCCTCAATAATTAAAACCCCAGAAATCAAGGGTAAGAAATCGGCTATAAAAAACCATACCCTTTCCTTCACCATTCTTTCCTCATCAAACAAAAACATAACTAAGTAAGTCAGTCTTCAGAGAGACAATGACACGTGTCCAATTGTCTCTTTCTCTCCTCTCATCTCTCTTTCTCATTGCTCCAATCTTCACTGCATCGTCTCCTCTTCTAAACCAAGAATCCGTAGTCCACGAAGTAAACCAGTACGTACACTTTTTCTCATCTACATAACTCAAAAACTACTTCTTTTCACTTTCTACGCACTCAACAAAAAAAATAAAGCAAAATTTCGAGAAAAGATAAAAATAAAGCAAATTTGTTACAGTATAAAATTGTATTAAACAGTTAACAAACAAAAAACAATTGTATTAAACAGTTTTTTTTTGTAAAAAAGGTTAATATATAATTTATCTGTAGAAACCAGAGTTATAGCAGCAGCTGAGAATATTGTAGTTGTTTCTTTTTTTCTTTGGTTTCCTTAAGTAAATTAAAATAATCTTGTGACTATAAACTTGTCGTAAAAAAAATTGTTATCGCAAATCTGTAACAAATTGTTACATTATTGCTATAAAAAAATACGGTAACGTGAAATGTAAATGCTACAACAAGATTGTAGCAAATAGAGTAACGACAAAGGCGTGACATTTTTTTTTGTCATCAAGGCGTGACATTTAATAACGAACTTTGTAACCTTTTGGGCACTATACCAAAAGAAAAAAAAAGTAGTTACAATTTTCTTAAAATTTATCACAAAATCACTATGCATAATTTGTCGTTTTTTGGTTACAACTTATCCACTGGATAGTCATATGATAAATTAGTGGTTACAACTTATATCGAAGGTCTAAGCGAAAAAAATTTAATCAAACCATAATGAATAAAAAAAAAATTCACGTATAGAGTAAATTCTAACGAAAAAACTGATTTCTTCAAATTGAAAGCCCTAAATGGTAATTTTCCTGACTTGTGATTCGGGCCGGCCCTGAACAATATCACATTTTTCTTATGGTTAAACTTCATATTCTTGAATTTTTTGCAGGAAAATCAACGCATCAAGAAGAAATCTAGGCGTTCTCTCCTGCGGAACAGGTAATCCAATCGACGATTGTTGGCGATGCGATCCCAAATGGGAAAAAAACCGACAACGTTTAGCCGATTGCGCAATTGGATTTGGTAAACACGCAATTGGTGGTCGTGACGGTAAAATCTACATAGTAACCGATTCAAGCGACAAAGATCCAATAAATCCTAAACCAGGAACCTTAAGACACGCAGTGATCCAAGATGAACCTCTTTGGATCATCTTTTCACGAGATATGACGATTAATCTCAAACAAGAATTGATTATGAACTCTTTTAAAACCATCGATGGTCGCGGCGCAAACGTTCATATAGCCGGTGGCGCGTGTATAACAATTCAGTATGTAACTAACGTTATTATACATGGAATTAGTATACATGATTGTAAAAGCAGAGGAAATGCTTATGTTAGAGATTCTCCTGAACATTATGGATGGAGAACGACGTCGGATGGTGATGCAATTTCGATCTTTGGTGGGACCCATGTTTGGATTGATCATTGTTCGTTGTCGAATTGTAAAGATGGGTTGATTGATGCGATTCATGGATCATCGGCGATTACAATTTCTAATAGTTATTTGAGTTTTCATAACAAAGTTATGCTTTTAGGACATAGTGATTCTTATACAAGAGATAAGAATATGCAGGTGACTATTGCTTTTAATCATTTTGGTGAAGGACTTGTTCAAAGAATGCCAAGGTAAATTAAGTTTTTTTTTTGTAGAATGGTCCTTGGGTTTTTGAATTGTAGGGTTGGGCGTTCGGGTTAATCTCGTAATTCGTCGGGGTTTCATGATTTTCGGAGTTTAAAAAGTCAAACTATTCGGGTCTTAAATTTAATTTAATTGAGTTTGGTTCGGATTTTTTCGGTTTCGAATCTTTCGGATTTAAAAAATGTCGAACTATTCCAGTATCTAAAGTTTGGATCGGTTCGGGTTGGTTCAAGTCTCAGAGTGAAATAACAAAAAAAGGAGAGAAATAAAAAAGATTTTGAGTTTTTATTTAATATTTAAGTGATAGTATTTTGAGAACATGTTTTTTATAAAATACAAATAAAATAATCATTTTTTTAAATTATTTATATTAGAGTATTTTTGCATTTTTCCTTTAAAAAATTAATAACAATTTTATTTTTATTTTAAATTTAATGAGATTATTTCAAATTATTTCGAATGTCCATTCGGGTCTTACAAATTTTCAGATCGATAAAATATCTAACCTATTGAAATGTTTGTATTATGGTGCTATAATCTTTTTTGTTTTGTTTTGTAGGTGTAGACATGGGTATTTTCATGTGGTGAATAATGATTACACACATTGGAAAATGTATGCAATTGGTGGAAGTGCTGGTCCAACTATTAATAGCCAAGGAAATAGATTTCTTGCTCCTAATGATAAAGTTTTTAAAGAAGTTACAAAGTATGAAGATGCACCAAAGAGTAAATGGAAGAAATGGAATTGGAGATCAGAAGGTGATTTGTTCTTAAACGGTGCGTTTTTTACGCCGGCTGGCGGGGGAGCTTCGTCTAGCTATGCTAAAGCTTCGAGTTTATCGGCTAGACCATCGTCGTTGGTGGCATCGGTCACGGCGAATGCTGGTGCATTGTTTTGTAGAAAAGGGTCTCGTTGTTAAGTTGAATTCTACAAAATGGCTCAAATAATGATGATCAAGTGTTGATTTTTTTTGTTTAGTATTTGGATTTGATGTGTATAAAAATTAATATGTATGTGATGTAGTGTTTGATTCCCCTTAGGACCAATAGTTTTCTATCTAACTTTTTGGAATGGGGAACCAATGTGTGCTAAGGTGGGGATAATGTAAAAGAGCTGCAACTTTTGTTGTTAATTTTATATAAAAGATAATAACATAAAAAAATTAAAAAAATAATATGTAATTTCACCATTTTACAAAGAAACATGACAAAATAAATTCTGCAATTTATTAACTAGATATTTGTTGGTTATATGATGGACTAGTGGTATGTGTCGCCCTTCTTTGATTTTGATACCAAAATTAATTCTACATCAATATCTTTGCGGTGTGCAACTATTTGGTAATTAAATTAGTTTTGTAGCCTAAAAAAGGGTGAACACAAAAAAAAAATTCAGGATTTAGCGTTTTCACCGATTAAACCCTTATTTTTTAAAATGTGTAAAAAAAATCCTAACGTTTATATTTTCAACAAATTAAATCATACTGTTAAAATGACTAACTGATTTCAAAATACTAACCAAAACGACTGTCTTTTGATAAAAACACAAAAGAACACTTAAAATTCATCTAATAACCTATGTAAAATCCTAAATTCACAACAACAACAAAAAATTATTTTTTTAAAAATAAAAAATATAAAAAACTATACTTGATTTTTTTAATTTAATTTAGATTAATTTTAATAATTTTTATAATACTTTTTAATTTAAATTGAAACTTCTAATATATTTTTAATAAAATTAAATTGTAAAAACAATCGATTTAAATGTTTACCACAAAATCGTAGTGTCTAGTTTGCTAGGCTAAAAATGTTTGTTACAACTTTAACAGATTCATGACGAAAGAATTAAAATATTATTTTTAATAAATTGCGGTGTTTATTTTTTCAATGCTACAACTACATTTTTGTATTTTTCGAAATGTTGAAACTATAACGTTGTTTATGCAATTATTTAATGTAATAAATGAAATCAATACCTCATAACTGTATGATTCAAATTGCAATACTATATTAAACATCAATGTGAAATCTAATACGGTTGAAAATAGAATAACATATATATATTATCTGACATTCTAGTGTTAAATGTAACATGGCCATGTCTATATATATGTGTGCAAATGAGTGAAAAAAAGCAATGAGTTTTTTTTTTCTTCTCAGAATTCTGACAAAAACTAAGACAGAAGCTCCGGTAATAAGTGGACCAGATCTGGATCTTGGTTTTGAGGTGAATTAAATTTCATCTCCTAACAATAATTGCATTAAAGAAAAAGGAACAAAAGAAAACAAAAGTGACTTTAACTATGACTTCTTGTGTTGAGGAAAAAAAAATAAGGAAAAAAAAACTATGCCTTCTTGTGACCAATGGACCATATACCAGTGGGTTATACATATTAGTTAGGGTTGTACACAAAAACCAAAATCGAAGAACCGACCCAAACTTAAAATGAAAAAAAGGTTGTTTCGATTTTCGGTTCCAACATAAAATACCTATTAGATTTTAAATTCGAGATCTATGGATATCGGATAGTAATTGGAATCAACCCAATATACATTGTGTATCCAAAAGTAACCAACTTTTTTATGAGTATTTTTTTGGTTTTTTGGAAATTTTTTTGGTTTTTCGGATAATTTTCAGGTTTTCGAGTTTTTTTTTTTTGGGTTTTCGGATAATTTTCAGGTTTTCTGATTTTTTTTTAGTTTTTCGGATATTTTGTTTGGATCTTTTTATAAGTATCTAAACCCAAACAAAATCTGAACTAAAACCGAACCGATCCTATAGTCATAAAACTGAAAACCGAAAATACCGAAATCGAACGGTACCCGATTGTCCAACCCCAATTATTAATGCAAGGATCATAATTTTAGATTTAGAGATCAGATCAATAATTAGCATGTGAGCATTTGTAATGGAACATTTCTTCACGTTCATCGTAATTTGTTCCTCTCAAACAAAAAAAAATAGAAAGACTCAATCCAAACTTATATTCAATAATACACTTTTGCAAGAGATTTCGATGCACAAATATCCTAATGACAAAGAAGTGTGATGAGCATTCATGACAATTGTCGGCAGAAGACAAACTGAACAGCAAGGTTTTTTTTTACTTTTTAAGCCTCTAAATTTTAACAAGACCCACCAAAAATCTTACTAGTAAAGTAGAGAATATGGTAATAAAACAAACTTTAAAATTTGGTGGATTGGTAAAATACAGTTTTAGATTGGTAAGAAACAAAACTACTTTGTTTGATGGTAAAAAAGTAGTTTAGTGGTTTGGTAAAATAAATCATACAGTTTAAATTAGTAAAATAAATCTTGCGGTTGTATTTGTTTGATAAAATAAACTCTTCAATTTAATTATTTCAGTTTAATAAATAAAATCAAAATTAAAAAATTAAATTCTTAAAAATTTTGATTATTAAAAAAATTATAACTAAAACTCAATTATAAGTTAATAACTTAATTTTTTTATGTTTGTCCACAAACCGATCTCTTTGGATACTGAAAAAATGAATTATAAAGTGGAAACAACTAGACCTATTTGTTCTAGCAATAACTTAAAATTATATAAAGAAAATTCAATAAAATTTTATTGTTTACAAAAATTATTTAAAAATGATGATAATGAATTTCAAATTACAGTAAATTCAATTTGATTTTAAGTTAATTTCACATTAGTTATAATTTCTTATTTAAAAAACAAAATTGTAAAAGATTTAGTTTTGATTAAATTTATACCAAAACAAACGAAAAATTATTTTATCAAACGATTAAATTGCAAAGTGTACCAATTGAAAACTACAGGTTTATTTTACAAATCAACCAAATTGCAAAGTTTTTTTTTAATCTTAAAACAAAATAAAATATTACCAATGTAAAACGGCAAGATATATTTAACCGATCAAACTTGTTTAACCCGATGGAAAAAAAAAACTTGTTAAACCCATGATCCCAGCAAAGTATTGCAGAACTGACGAATGTAGGACCAGCACAGCTACAACTTCCAATACTTCTGTTTTCTTCTTCATTAATGTAACAAAAACAAAATACTTTTAAATGACCCAAAAACTCAGTTCTTGAATCACTAACCGACAAAATTTAAACACAAGTTTACTAAATCAAAATTAGAAGAGACTTAACCACAAATAAACAAAGCAAAGCAAAGAAGCATGAATATGATTTGCAGAAATCGTGACACGTCAGTATTCAGATGGGGAGATGACGTCATCGATCTTTAGTATCATCTTAACGACTTGTGTTGCAAGTAAGATCTGCTGCTGCTTCCCAATCAACGTTTCAAACACGTTTTGCTCTCTCATATCATTTGTTCCTACGTCGTTGCAATCTATTCCGTAGAATGGAATGTTCTCCTGAATATTTTCATTAAACGCTCCGTTTTATTCATCTTTTATACTAAAAACGTCAAATCATAAGTAGTAATGTAAACTCATTAACCACTTTATCATACCTTAATTTGCTGAGATTTTACAGCTGAAAGTGTTTCAATTGGCTGCAACCCACTGTTCTCTGCTAGAGCCATAGGAACAGAGTCCAAGGCTTCTGCAAATGCCCTGATAGCATACTGCACACAAGAAGAATGTAATGAGCACTTTAGATTTTGCATTTCTTGGAAACATGGTTTAGGGTTTAAGGTTTAACGACAAAAATTTATGTTTGTTTTGTCATCATCGGGTCAACGACGACAGCAACATGTCACTGCAACTCATCGCTGACTATGTTCGTCTACGTGTCACTAGTTCAGCGAAAAAGCCATAAAAAATTAAACGTTCAAAATATTAGCAATTCGAATTTTAAATCGCAAATTGTCAAAACACGTCGTTGAACCAGCGACAGGTAAACGAACAAGGATTTATCACTGACGCTCGTCGCCAGCGACAACTAGACGAATACCATTTCTTGTCACTCGTTGTCGTTGGTGCGTTGTTCGCATCAGCGACAGGCAAACAAACATACCCTATATAGGTCAGACAAAGTGAGAGAGGAGAGAGATCTGATGGGTCTTACCTGTTCAACACCGGGGTACTTATCAGCTGCTGCGTCAACAGCAAGAGAGCAGGCAACTTCAGCTGCGCCACCACCATATACAATAGAATTGTTGCGGATGAGATTGCGTGCCACACACAAAGCATCATGTAGACTGCGCTTTGTTTCTTCTATCATCATTTTGTTACCTGCCATATGGAAAAGTAAATTCTTTGATCAATCAGTTCTACAATGTACTCTATACCATTTACAGTGGTGCCATCTTTTTTCATTACGTATCTTTAGCCATCAACTATTACAGAATAAGAACAGGACGATCCTCTATGCTTAGTAATTTTGAAGAAGAGAGATCATCCCATGCACATACCTCCACGAATGAACACTGTAACGGCTTTTGAATTTGCACAATGCTCAATATACAGCATACGCTCTTTCGTTGTACCAAATGACTTCTCGCGGACCAAACCAGCCTAAACGCATGAAATAAGAGTGAAAAATCATTTGGAGTTGGAACAGGTATAAAAAGATAACAAGTCTTCTTTGCCGCTAGTTAAAAATAACCATACCTTCCCTAACTTCTCTGGGGTCAACTCCTGAAATCTTGGAACAATTCTTCCACCTACAAATAAAACATAAATTCCATTAGCCCTAGAAAAATGCTCAAGACAATCTATGATTCGGGTAAGTGATAAGAATCAAAACCAGAAATCTATTGAATCAAGAACTTCTTTATTGGAATTGATCAAAGATACAATCTTTAGGGTTTTTTACTGAGTATCCCCTAAGTCCCCAATAGGGTATTATCCTCCCAAATCCTAAAGTCCCAATCCCCCTTTCTTAGTACTCTCATGATCTATTTATCATATATAAATCAAGATAACTACTAAACCAAAAAAATAACTAATGAACTAATTATCTACTATTAACTACTCCTACTCTTAATCTAATCTTTTTAAACGTCATCTTATAGTAAGTCAATACCCAAGCACCAATTTCAACTGCTGTTTGGAAATGTATATACTCACCTGTGGCTATTGCGATTAGTTCTAATTCAACACCCCCAACCCATCTGACAGCAGGTAAATTCCTGTGCATCAATAGATGGTTTGCCTCATCATCAAAACCCCATTGACAAATAACCAGTGTAGCACCAACATCCTGCAATTCAAAAAATAGGATTATAATCACATCAAAAATAAATTGATAACCTACGACTTTTGAAGTTAAAACCTACCTTGCACTTTTGTACCATCTCATCAAAATATTGCTGCTCTTGCTTGCGCAATGTTTCAAACTTCTCCACTGTGTCAATGTCCACCTTATGTTTTGTCTTGGGTTTCGGTGGCTCAAAGGGGCAAGTCAAAATAGCAATTTTGGCATCTGCAATTTGCTTTGGCATTTGTGGATGGCTCATGTCTTTGTCAACTAAAATCCCATATATAAGCTCAGTGTCCTCAAGTTTACCCCCAACTTTCCCCTCTACTTTTATCATATCTAAATTAACATCCTTTCTCTCTATATCAGCAACAGCAAGAACCGCTTTAACAGCAATTTCAGCCAAACTACGCTTGCATCGATTCACACTGCAGCAGAAAACAAGCAAAAGTTACCTATAATTACCACAAGCCCACTAATAAATTATCAGCAAAGCTCATTAAAAGAGATAAGAAGTACATCTTTGAGGAGAGAGTAGTCATGCATGTTTGAACCAGTGACTCGAAATTGTTAGAGTCAAATTCAAACTTCTGAGATATACGTTCCAATTGCTCAACAGCCACTCTAGAAGCCATCTCATATCCCTCAGCAATTCGAATAGGATGAATCCCCCTATCTAATTGACGTTCAGCCTGCTCCAAAAGTGCACCAGCCATGACAACAACACCTGTTGTGCCATCGCCAATTTCGTAATCCTGACTTCTGGAAAGTTCAACCATCAATTTTGCAATCTGATTGTCTACATCCATTTGCTCCAAGATGGTTGCACCATCGTTTGCTGGTGAAACAAGAATGGCGAGGTTAAATACAAAAGAGCAAAGCGTGTTAAAAAAAAATCTTCATGTTTGTCTTCATGAAAGAATCGGTTCTATAAAGTGAAGATACTGTTATGGATTCAAGAAGCTTAGAAAAGCTCCCATGGAAACAACCAGAACGCAATGGCGTTTTAACTTTCTTAAATTTCATTGCTACGATCATCGGGATACTTTACCTCCAAATGTATCGACATAATCTCGCAACTGTATCTACTATCGTTCAATTATTGAAAATAAGTACTGAGGTAAGAAACTTCTGACACACAGACGAGGTTCCAAGAGCTAAACAGCTAGATAGGAGATGTGTTTTCAAACCTAACTTAGATCGAAAAGAAGGAAAAGAAAGTAGAGATGCGATCAAAACGAAGAAACTAACTGATAGTAACGTCTCCGTCGGGTCCCTGAAGCATCTTGTCCATCCCCTTGGGACCGAGAGAAGAGCGAAGGATCCGAGCCACCGCTTTTCCAGCGGAAATGTTGGCCTTCTGAGCATCGATGCCCTTAAGACGCGTTTTTTGATCTTGCTCTCTTAATATGATGAATGGGCGGCCAAACTCATCGAAAGCCAGCGCCATCTCCGAGCCTTCACACTCTAGGATCCGATCAGTTAGGGATGTTAGTTATGCACCCGCTGCAATACAGAAATGGGAAAAGAGAAGAGCAAGAGATGAAGTAGAGTGTAGAAGATTTCAGAGTGTAGAAAATCTCTGTAAAACCCTAACTCCCTAAGTCAGATCCACAAAATCAAACGAATGAAAAAAAAAAGAGCGAACAGTACTGTTTGGGCTTTTTAGGTTAAAGCCCATTGACTAATAGATTTATATTCCTCGTACTCTGAAAACGGTCGGACTCTGCTTCTATGTAAAACCAGGAGTTGTGTTTTCTTTACCAGGATCAGAGTCAACAAAAATGTACCAGGATCATTCTGTTTTCGAACAATTGGCTAAGGGTCTGTTTTTTTTTCTGTTGTTGGTATCAGCAACGGGCGACGGGCAATAGGCAATAGCGACAAAATATTGTTTGTTTGCTTGTCGTTGAACGAGCGACGTGTTTTGGTGATAGATTTCGGCGAGGAGCGATTAAAATTTGAATTGCTTAAAATTTCAATGTTTTATTTCAATTCTTCGAAACTTGTCGATAGAACATATTCACGATGATTTTTGGCGATAGATCTCAGCAATACGTTGTTGAACCAGAGATGTACAAAAGAACAATTTTTTGTTGTTGTCGCCGCAACTAGCAAAAGAACAACACCTAAGTGGACGATTAAGTTTTGTAGAGAGACAAATTCGAATAATTTGATTTATTTCGAGTCTTTTTTAAAGTTCTTGATGACGAGGCGTTTTGGCTCTTTTTGTCTATGATCATCAGTTTCAAACATAAACATTATTTTTTGTTGAGTGATTCAACCAGAATCGATGGTACTTGTTAGAAACCGTACACAATTAGACATAAACTGAATAAAAGTAAGAATTAAAACATTTAAGCAAATAATAATTAAATGTAAATAAACATTAAAGTAAAATAGAGGCGAGATAAAATCTTTTTTTTGGTTAACCGCAAAGTTTTGGGCCGAGACCCGTACACTTCCGTGGGTCGGGGATCAGAGCAGGTTAATGTTCACCCCAAAGGATGTCAATCCCCTCTCCAAGTTTGGGGTTCGAACTCGAGACCTGAGACTTACCTCCATAGGTCTTTATCATTTGAACCATAGATGAAATCTCTTTCCTTAACTCAAAAATCGCTTTGTGTGTCAACGGTTTCTATAGCGATTAGAGTCCTAGGACACAACTATAATTAAACTTATGATTATGAACACTAATCAAAAGTATGACGAACCTAGATTTCTTGTCTTACTCTCGACTCTAAAACTTTCGGAAAAAAGAGAGAATACTATTATTAGGGTTTTGATAGATTTTTTATTGTGTTTTGGAATGAGACCCTGAGTTCTTCTTATATAGAAAAAGAATTAGGGTTTTGGTGGTCATAGGATTAATGGTGTACCATTAATTGAGAATCTTTTGTATGAAATACAAGATTATGCTCTCACCATTTAAATGGTTCTAAAATTGAATGGAGCAAAATTTAACTAAAACAACTTTACAAATTTATACTCATATCTCTTGTTCACACTTTATACTCAATTAATAAAATTTTGGGTCCAATAGTACTTTGCAATGCTCGCAACCACTAGATATATTGTTAAGATTTGCAATACTCAATTTATGTTGTTACTATTGGACCACAATTTTGTGGGTTTGTGTGAATGAGAAATTATGGGCTTTTATAGTTTTCAGAAATTGATTTTCAGCCCAAAAAGATTTCAAGCCCAATGTCTTGATGGCACCAAAGAGATTTATCCCACATTGAGAAGTGGTGAATAAAATCTTATGGATTCATGCTTATATAAAGAAGGTTGTAGTTCTCATTTAAAATCACCAACTAATCTTCATATGTTATAGTCTCTAAATTGAGTATGAGGTGTAACATGGAATTAGGTGCGTCGGGTTTTTGATTAAGTGTCCCTAATCAGAAGATTTCAGCAGTGTTATCCTGGGACTCGTAACGCTGAAAAATCGTGACACTACGGGGCGTTTTTCGAGTTATGGAGAGAGATTAAATCTCGATTCTACTAGTTTTGTTAGCTTTGCGATTAAATTATTTAATTTATTCGTAGTAGCTTTGAGTAATTCTTAGATTGCTCGGTTGCCCATTTATTCCGATAAATCGGGTCTTAAAAATCTTAACTCGAAAACCTTCGATTGTTTCGAATAAATCGAGATTGAGTAGATTGTTGAGATTGAGCAGATCTAACAATCTTAACTCGAGAAACCTCGATTTGCGAAAATCGAAGGTTGAGTAATTCTAAGAATTACGAAAATCGATGTTGATCGATTCTAGTGAGTAGACACCCA
>ASZG01036094.1:0-12479 GCA_000411095.1 Aethionema arabicum
TTATAAATTTTAATTTTACTATAATATTTTATATTTAAAATGGTTAAAACAAGGCAAATCAATAATTAATAAATATATTTTAAAAATTTTGGGATACTTATTTTCTTTATACTCGTTTTTTTAATCAAAGTATATATGTTATTTTCTTGTTTGTGTTGTAACCCGTGAAAATCTAACCGCTATACTAAAATTTTTAAGCCACTAAGATGTTCTTACGTAGACTTGTGACGACAACACATGGGGTTAAGGTGGCTTTACCTCACACTTGTTACGTGTTTGCTCTTAAGTTTTCACATGTAACTATTTATAAAAAAATATCAAACCAAACTTACTTCTTCTGTCTTTATTTAAGACTTGAAGTTGCAAACTCTGTTTCGACAACTTTGGAAAGAAAAAAAAAAGAAGCAAAAAAGATGGAGTCAACAAAGTCAACGTTTCATGCTTTTATGTTTCCATGGTTTGCTTTTGGTCACATGACTCCATTTCTTCATCTAGCAAACAAATTAGCAGAGAAAGGTCACAAAATCACTTTCTTGCTTCCCAAGAAAGCTCAAACACAACTCCAAACTCTTAATCTCTTCCCACAAAACATTACTTTTCATCCTCTTACGATCCCTTCTGTTAATGGCCTCCCTGTTGGTGCTGAAACAGCCTCAGATATCCCAATTTCTTTAGGGAAGTTTTTAACAGAAGCCATGGATCTCACACGTGATCAAGTCGAAGCTGCAGTTTGTGCTCTAAAACCAGACTTAATCTTCTTTGATTTGGCTTATTGGGTTCCAGAAATGGCTAAAGAATATGGAATCAAGAGTGTTATGTACAACGTGTTATCTGCATCGGCTATAGCTCATACTCTTTTCCCGGGTGAAAAGGAAGGAGTTCCAGCACCAGATTATCCTTCATCAAAGGTATTACTCCATCAAAACGACGCTTATTCCATGTCGTTTATCACTCCAAGCGCCTTGAAAAGGATTCGTAATCGTTCCATCACTGGACTTATGAACTGTGATGTGATTTTATTAAGGACATGTCAAGAAATCGAAGGTAAGTTCTGTGATTACATAGAGAGGAAATTTCAAAGAAAAGTTGTTTTAACAGGTCCTGTGCTTCCTGAACAAGACAAAAGTACACCATTAGAAGATAAATGGAGTACTTGGCTAAGTAAATTCGAGCCGGGATCAGTTGTGTTTTGTGCATTAGGTAGTCAAATTACACTAGAGAAAGATCAATTTCAAGAACTCTGTTTAGGAATTGAGCTTACAGGCTTACCATTTCTGGTTGTTTTAAAGCCACCTAAAGGGTCATCTACAATTCAAGAAGCGTTACCAGAAGGGTTTGAAGAGAGAGTAAAGGGGCGTGGAGTAGTCTATGGAGGATGGGTGCAGCAGCCATTGATATTGAGTCATAAATCAGTAGGTTGCTTTGTGAATCATTGCGGGTTTGGATCGATGTGGGAGTCTTTACTAAGTGATTGCCAGATAGTGTTGCTTCCATTTTTGAGTGATCAAGTTCTGAACACAAGATTGATGAGTGAGGAGCTTGAAGTATCAGTAGAAGTGGCTAGAGAAAGAACAGGGTGGTTCTCAAAAGAGAGTTTAAGAGATGCTATCAAATCTGTGATGGAGAAAGAGAGCAAAGTAGGGACTTTAGTGAGGAGTAACCACAGTAAGTGGAAAGAGACGTTAGCGAGTAATGGAGTAATGAATGGTTATGTTGATAAGTTTGTACAAGAATTGCAGAATTTATCAAGATCAAACGATTCAGAGTGATTGATCCGAGTAAAAACAAAATTGTTGTTTAATCTATAACAATTAAAAAAAAGTCAGTATTTGCAAAACAAATTATGTAGATTTGTATTTGTTTGAGCCGATTAATAACTGACACGTTACTTAAGTATCACAAATAAAATTGAAATGAAAAGTTTTACTTCCTCGTTTCAATTTGATTGAAGAACAATAATTATGTAATTAATTAATTGGTTTTTAAATTATTTTTAAATAATTTTTAAATAATTTTGTTTGACTTTAATTATTTTTATTTAATGATTAGAAGTATTGTAAAACCAAAAATAATTAATCTTCTTGATTATTGAAAATTTACAAAAAATATTTATTTATTTTAAATAAATTAAATAAAAAAATAGTAAAAAATCAATCTTTTTTAAACAAAGAATCAAATTCAAAACATCAATCAAATTGAAATGGAGGAATTATTTATTTTTCATATAGCATTATATAACTCTCAGATGGAAGTAATTTATGAATTTAACTAACATATAATATGTAGTCATTTAATTGTGTGAGAGTCAAATTCTTTTTTTTATTCATGATCATGATTCATGACCATTGTATATTAAATGTAAACGAAGAGTTTGTAGGAAAAAAAAAGTGAAGGTTTTGGGCCTTGTATGGGCTATTCAACAAATCAAATAATTGGGCTTTAGAAAAGTTTCGTTTGTGAGGAACTGCATGGATTTAGTTTTTTTTTTAAACTCTGATTTAGTTATGTTAATATATCAACTTAATTTGTTAGAGAATGCATCAAGAATGCCAAAATTTATCCAAAAAAAAAAAACTAAAAAAATTTACATTATATTTTAGAGATCATATGAAATGAAAATAAAAAAACATTAAAACTAAAACAATCATATATTATATATTTTAGTTTTTACTTACATATATGTTATATGTATTTCAAAAAGATAATTTATTTTTAAAAACAAAATTAAAATAATAACATAAACTTTATTTTACATTTAGTTGATTAATAAAATTATAATAACTAAAACAATCTCACTACAAAAATAGAATACTAAATTAATAATTGCATAAATAAAAAACAATATAAAAATCAACGCATCGAGCGCGAGATAAGGTGTAATCAATTAAGAAAAAAAAAATGTATATAATCACTTTATTAATGTACTGAACCGACAATAACCGGAATTACTATAACCAAATCAATGACATTAAACTTACAATATAAATGATTACATACTTAATCCGATAGAATCTAGTCACTTTAAATAATAGATTCTAAAGTAAGATTGAAAAAACAAATTACAGTTTATGATTCTAATTTTTTCTTATGTATTAGAATTCATCATCACACAAATTAACTAAGTTCAAACATAAGAATCAAACCCATGAAGCTGATGAAGATCCATGTCCATTACTAACAAAACAAGCATAAAGCTCATCATAAACCACGACTTGATCATCAACACCTTCTTCACAAGAACCAAGATTTGAATTATCCACAGGAGAAAGATCATTACTGCGACGATTTGTGAACAAAGCTAGCTCATACTTTGTTTTTTTAAGCTCTTCTTGAAGAAACTGAACTTGATGTTGTAACTTGTTGTTTTCAGAGAGAGTTGCTTCGAGTTTTGTTTGAAGATTGTTGTGTTGGAGTTCTAGAGATTGAGTTTTGGATCTTGCTCGTTTGTTTTGGAACCAGACAGCAACTTGTTTAGGAGGAAGATTTAGTTGGTTTGATAGTTGAAGTTTGAGTTCTGGATCGAGTTTCTTGTTTAAGATGAAGCTTTTCTCTAAGTGTTTGACTTGATCTTGTGTTAGTCTCTTTTTCTTGTTCTTGATTTCAGTGTGAGGAATCTCCATTTTTAGTCTCTGTTAGTTTTTATTTTGGTGTTGATATGTACAAATATCGTTGCTAGGATCTGATATATATAGACACACATGCTCTCATGAGTGACATAAATAGTAAGATTTGTTTGGCCAGATTAATTTTATATAGTATTTATTATATATATATATGTATTTTTTTTTTTTTTGGATTTGCAAATCTTGTTTATTTTCTATTTTTGTATACATGCTTCAAAGCCAAATGAATTCTTCAAAATATTAAACAAAAATAAAGAAGATTTTTTTTTCTAAATTACACTAATTTGATGTGTGTGTTTTGTAAGATGCATATTTTATGTTTTTTTTACAAAAATACACATTTTTATGATTATATTTTAAGGTTTTATGATTTATTGAATATGATTAGAGTTCAATAATTAAATCTGGTTGAAATGGTTAAATTTAAGATTCAATATAATGTATAAAAATTGTATTTTTAACAAAAATATACGTGAATCAATATCTGTTTGTAAAATGTATATTTACAATTGTCTCTAGATCATTCTACAAAACTTCAAAATTATATCCAAATTTATATTTTGGTCAAATTTATCTTTTTCAGATTTTTAGAATTGAATGAATAAAGAAAGATAGAAATCAGGAAACAAAGATTTAAATGGACCCAACCGAAGGCCCACTTAACTATTCATTGTGGACCCATGTAAAATTAAAATATTCTGATTAATTAAATAAATAAACAGTTGATTAACAAGTATACCTCACATATACATGCATGTCTTCACGTGGGCTGGTCGTCTCGTACCCACTTAAAATTAATAATATTATCATCTAAATACATTTACATATAACCTAATGGTATTAAATTTTGGTCAATGCATTTCAATTTTGGGGTTTACATCTACGGCCTTGTTGGTGTATTATAGATAAGGACAAACTATGTTGGGCCTTAATTGACTTTCTTGGGCCCACAAGGATATAGGCTACTTACTACTTGTCTAAAACTATCGTTGACAGATTCACATTTTATTTTCATTTTCCTTATATTTTTCAATTATTTTAAATATTTTTAGCCAAATTTGGGTCGACTTGAAAACCAGTTTTTAGTTGGGTTTTAATTAAATTGTTTTTTTCTTGCGAGGATTGCCTATATTTATTACGAAGATATTAAAATATTAGTAAAAACAATGGAATATATTTTAGTTTTTTAGTGTTACAAAACTCTTGTTTTTTTTTAAAGAATTATCATATACTGAATAAAATTTTTAAGTAACAATTATTTTATAAAACAATGGATATATTTATAAACTATCCGGCCATTAAAAAGTTCATAGTATGATTGCGTACAACTATAAACGTGACTGTACGTAAATCATTTTTTACACTGTTTTTCTATTTTTAATGTAAGATTTTTTTATCAATGAAGTGAATGTGCATATATGAATAAAAGAATTAAAAATCATAAAAATAATAAAAATAAAATTATTTTTTAGATAAGTATTACAAAATATAATAAAAATAATTATTAGATTATAACTTTTCATTAAGTTCTAATTTTTTTTGTAGTTTGAAACAAAAGAAGTCCGTTAAAAACTTTAAAATAAAAGAAATAACTATATAGGTCCTATAGGACCGATCTAACATCCAAACTAATGAAGTCAAGTATAAATTATCCTTTCCGATAAAAAAATATAAGAAAATATATATCACAATATTTAATATATCTTTTTCTTGAACAAGGATTTATTCTCCCAAATTACGCTTTTTATGTTATAGAATTGAACTGGATAAATATTTGTAGAACCAATATTTCTATTTGTATGCTCTTAAATGTTCAATTAAATGAACGAATATTTCATTTATCATGTACAAAAATGTTCAAAATATATTTAATTTCAAAAAAATTATTTATATAGCAACAGTTATAAACTTATAAAATTGTAGATAGGCTAATCAACAACGAATCTCACTGTTATTGCAATTCTTTTATGTAATTCAATTGTATCTTATTACACCAGAGTTTCTACTAATACCAAACTTATCAAAAAAAAAAAAAGACTATAATACTAAAACATATATTTGACCCACAAAAATTTGAAAATTAACATCTTTTAATTAGCATGATGTCTAAGACAGAAACATTTAATCCTTTTAAAAGCTTCTTCAAGTGAAGCTTCATCAGCCGCAAACGTTATCCTAATCCAATTCTTTAGCCCAACTGCAGTCCCTGTCTCGACCAAACACAACACATGAACTCTTATCAGTTCAAAGTACTTAAAAGTCTTCATAAAGTAATTAAACAAAACCCATACCTGGAAGAAGAATCACTGATTCTTCTCTAGCTAGTTTGAAACAAAAGTCAATATCATCACTTACATCTTCCATTAAAGAAAGATTCAACTTAACCATCATTGCCATTGATCCTTCTGGCTTATGTGGACACTCAATACAAGGAATCTCTTTAATATACTCACAACATATATCTAACGACTTCTTTAAAGTGGTCAACGTTTTCTCAAAGAAAGATTTATCTGTCTGTTCCAGAATCGTAGGAACTGCTGCCTGGATAAACGTAGCTGGTCCACCAAGAAGATCAAAGTACTTCTTGAACCGCTCAATGATCTAATCAAAAAAGGAAAAAAAAAGTCAATGTTCAAGAAAAAAAAGTCAATGTTCAAGATCAAGAAAAATGTATAGATACTAACCTTAGGATCTTTAAAGGAACCAGAAGGATCAGTGATAACAAACCATCCAAGACGCCAACCGGGTACGATCCATCTCTTTGATAAAGATCCAAGAGTAAAGACAGGAACAATAGATCCAAACACTCCCATTGGAACAAAAGGTTTACTCCCAAAAGCAAGATGACCATATACTTCATCAGCAATCACAAGAATCCCCAATTTTTTTGCTGTTTCTGCAATCTATACATCAAAGATTCAAAATCCCAAAACACAAACTAACATAAATTATATTCTTTGTTGGGATCGTGGTGAACTGACCTCCAACCTCTCCCGTTTTGGTGTCAAAACCCCTAACTTTTTAATTTAGTTTTTAAACCCCAACATTCCCCGAAATTGGTGGTTTAACCCCTTCTGTTAGTAGAATCGTGATTTAGAGTTACAAAAGTGTTTTTTTTTTGTTTTTGTATCGATTAAGTTAAACGCAAAAAATGACAAATTTTTGTGAAAATTAATGGTTCATTTGACTTAGGGTTTAAAAACCAAATCGGCGAAAGTTGGGGTTTAAAAAACTAAATTAAAAAGTTTGGAGTTTCCACACTAAAATGATATAGATTGGGGATCATTTCACCGTGATCTCTTCTTTGTTTACAAGTTAAAAATCTAACCTTTTTCAAATGCTCGTAACTATATACATTCCCACAAGGATTACCAGGGTTAATAACCACCAAAGCAACTGTATTGTCGTCCGCAAGAGACTCAACAGTTTGGAGATTGATTTCCCATTCTTTGTCTGGTAAAAGATCGAAGTAACGAATCTCGAGCTGTCTAAACTTAGCACAGAGTTCATAGACAGGGAAACCAGGTTTAGGAAGAAGTATATTGGCTCTAGGACGAGCCAACATAGATAATGCCACGTCGATCGCTTGTGTGCAACCTGATGTGATGAACACATCATCTTGTGATAATTTGTATGGAAGATCATGTGATAGATAATCAGCAATTGCCCTGTTTTCTCACACAATTTTTTCGGGTTAGATAATTATAAGTAATAATTTAGCTATGTATATAATTTGAAACTATATAAATAACAAAATATAATTAAGAAAATAAATCATAAAAAAAATTTAATCATAAGAAAATACATAAAAATGTATATTTTTGCAAAACACTAGTCAAACTAGTGTATTTTTTTTTTAAAAAATAGTCTTTAAATTTTGTATTAATAATTTTTGTTTTTTGTAATTATGTTAAACTCATAATTAATTATAAATTTCTATATAATTCGGTTAAATTAATGCAAATTTAAAACCCAAACAGAGTAACATGCTATCACCCAAGTGACCCAACTACTAGTACACCCACGCCTACTTCTGGCAAAAAAAAAAAGAAATTCAAATCTGAAATAGGAATCTTTTAACAAGCAAAACACAAAAACACGAATATATTACCATAGTATATAATTATATATACTACTGATATTTATCATAAATTAATTACATAAAAAAATTTTGTTATACCCAAATAATTTGTTTTTTCTAGATTTTTCTAAGCAAATTTCCTCCTTTTTTTATAACTATTATTAAGTATAGGTTTTGTAAAGGAAATAAATGAGTCAAAACGGCACCGTTTTATTAGGTAACGGGCCTAACGGCCCAGACGGAGCCGTTAAAGTGGAAATTAAAATTAAGCGAAAAGACGAAAATAACCTTCGAGTCTGGGGAAGACCAGCGGTGGGAGCATAACCATGGAATTTGTTGGAGAGAATCGAATCAGAAACAGCTTGAAGAGCAACTTGAGTAGTACGGAAACAAGAATACAGAGTTGGATCTCCCATTCCCAGTGAAATTACTCTCTTATCCTTTTCTTCCTCAGAGATATTCTCCATTAACAAACTCAAAATCCCTTTAATGGTGATTGTACTCGTCGTTGTTCCTCCATTCTCCATCTTTTCGCTTCGATTTTGTTCTTCGTCTTTCTGGGTTTTGAATTTTTAATCCAAATTTTGGTGATTTTTATTGGGGATTTTGTGTTTTTGATGTGTGAGAGTTAGATTTTGCCAGCAGAAGAAAAAGGGGTTAACTTTACACCACTCATTTGCTTTCTACCTGATATTTATATTGTTAGATTTGTATGATAACCAATTATTACGGTTTATTGTATGATAACCAATTATTACGGTTTATTCCGGTTAAAGATATTACGGTTCACCTCGGTTTTCATTATTTATATTAACTCTTCAACTTTAAATAAAACAATTTAAAGCTTTTGGCCTATACCTAGTTATCTACATCAACACGTAATTGCATAACAATTTTAACGGAACTATAATGTTTCTGTGTCACCGATACTTATCGTCAAAACTCGTTGTTGAACATGTTTATTTAACTATCATTATTTTAGAAATAAATTTCAACAGTAAATCTTAATTATTAAAAATTAATTTTTTTCAATATAAACATTAAAAATTAAGTTTTGTCGTTGAACATATAAACAATTAACATTTCATCGTTTGTCACCGACAACAACTAAACCAACAACATTATTCATCGCTCGTTGTAACAACATTATTCATCGCTCGTTGTTTTCGTCTATCATTATCGCACGGAGACATAAACAAACAGACTCATATATGCTCTACTCGTCTCACTCTAATTAAACTTCAATTAGCTACACAAAATTAATGTGACCATGATCCTAATGGACCGCACCATGTTTATGGTTGCTTAGCTAATATATTATTATTCAACTACAATAATTTATGGTATGGAGGAGGGGAAATAGATGAAATGGGCACGTAGGATAATAGAAAGCATGTTGTCAATGTGCAGATAAAACCACACCATAAGATAAGATAACTTACACCACACGTCTCCATCTCTTTTTTTCATTTTTTTTTTATTTTTTCATTTTTTTCCATTATTCTCCATCTCTTTACGTGTCCTACTTTTGCTACGCAACCTTCCATTTTTTTTACATAAATTACTAACAATTTACCCATCTCTGTTTTTTTATTGCGAAAGGACAATATTTTTTACATATATATATAAGTAAGTATGACAAACATAAACCTGAATTAAAGTGAAAAAATTAAAAAAAAATTAAATAACCAAAATATATATAAACACTTTTTACTTTAAAAATCTAAAGCACTATGATTATCAAATACTTTTATTCGTTTCTAATATAAGGTTTTTTGGATTAATATTAATACACATATTAATAAAACAACTAAAATAACAAACATGGTTCTATTTTTTAAATAATAATTACAAAATGTAATATTTCATGCTAAAAAAATATTATAATTTGAAAACAAAAAAAATGGTTAAAAAAATCATTAGCCTTTACCTATAAATCTATACTGTAAAATGTAGAGTATTCGTTAAAATGAACAAATATTCAAACGAAAATACACTACATAATTACAAAGAAAAATATCTAAATCTCAATTTTTTTAAGAATCGAAAAATGCAAAAATATTTAAAACAAACTGAACTATAAAGTTGAAACTCTAAATATTGGATTTGTCCATTGCACAAAACTAACTAGTAGACCGACAATACTAACCTTATAAAGTACTCTATGTATGAGCCCATAAAAACCATTTTAGGCCCTTATTGTATTAGTATATTTGATCCGACCAATCTCAAAATATCTTATAAAAAAAGCAACAAAAAATAAGTCTATTTATTTATTTTTTTCTACGAAATAATTCAAAGTATATCGGCAAAATAAAGGAGCACGAACTGGACGTTACTCGTATATAATTGTTTGAAGAAAGACTTATTTGCATTACTATAGAAATATATTGCTATGTGATTATCTTGTAAAATGGCATCCAGTATTAATAAATTTATGAACGTTACATAATAAAGGTAATATGAAATTTATTATAAAAAAAACATTAGTGATAACCAATAACTCGGATCAAAATTTACTGATTCATTTAAAACTCACTTTATCCTATAATACAATCAAGGCTTCGATCACTATTGTAAAATGTAATTTTAAATATTTGTTTAAAAAAACAAAAAATTTTTTTAATCATCTCCTTTGCTGACACTAGCTCCAAGATTTGTAATAGCCTTTTCGATTTCAATAATAATATAATATCCATTTCTTTTATTTATTTTCTTTTCAAAATTATATTTCAACCATTAATAATTATTTCATAATATTCGTTTGCTTACTGTTTAAATGCATCATAAACAATTTAACAACGTAATAAATAACTTAAATTTAAATTTAAAAATAATAAAAAAAAAAATACTTTATATATTACTTTGTCTTCTCTTTTAATTTCATAACTGACAAGAGAAGACCACTGCACTTTTTTCTCATGCACGCACGAATACAAGAGCCCATTCCTCGTTTCTTTTAATAATTTTTCTTCTATTTATTTTGCAATTTTTTTAATCATTTAATTTAGTTTATTTTTATCGGATTTAATTTAGTTAATAAAAAAAAAATTCTCGAGTGTATAAATAAAATATATCAGGTGTTTTTAGTTGTTTCCCCACAATATATCAGGTGTTAAAAAAAAAATTATAATATATATATATCGGTGGTTAAAAAAAATATATACTGTTATCAATATATATATATATATATATTGATAAACTAAAAAATATGATCTAATAATCTGCTTTGGCTTTTGCTCTGCTGATTAAATTGATTAGGATAGGGGGCACATATATTAAAAAATTAATTAATAATTATTTGCAAATTAATATATAATTTAAATTCATTACTAAACTATAAAAAGCATAAAGTTTAAATAAAATTAATTTAAATCAATAGATATAGAGTTTGAATTTTAAATATCAGTTATAACATCAAAATAAAAAAAAAATTCAATAAAAAAACAATATCTACAAAATTAGTTTTTTTTGTTAAAAAGGAAAAAAATCCATCCATATTAATGCTTATCTCTATTTACAATTAAAATTTTAATTGATTTTGATTTGTTTTTTTTTAACTCAGATTTCATTAAAACTAATTTAGGATATTGTTTTGATTACAAAGATTTTTTTCCGTTTCTACCTTATCTTCTAGCCATGATGGGATAACTCAGATTACAAAAATTTTGATTTGTTTATTAATTATAATTATAATTGATCGTTAGTCGATTATAATTGATTTTAGTTTTAAAAAAAAATCCTAAAACGGTTGATAGAAAAAAGGAACTGTTCCTAAAAAAAATAGTTTTTAAATTGGACTGGGAACATTGCACGAAATTAAACAGGGGCACAGTCGTAATTTTACTCAGATTTAACAAAGAAAATAAAAAAAAAATAAGTGGAGGCGTGTCACCCCTACTGCTCCCCCTTCCTCGTTTTCAATTCAATCGATTTTTTTTTCTTATTAATGCATCATATTTATTAATTAATTATTATAAGTGATTAACAACGTTATCATACATTAAGTGTAGTTTCATGAACACATACACATAGTTAAAGCTCATCTTCAAGTAGGCCATAGCTTTACACTGATTTATATCTGCAAAGTTTCATATCTTAAAAGTTTCATTATTAAAAATTTAAAACTTTTGTGCAATTGATGGTTAAACCGGGATCGAAGTAACGTTTGACACTAAATGATTAGACCATCTCCAATAAACAGAGTAAACTAAAACAGAGTAAGCTAAAAGCCTAAAACAGAGTAAGCTAAAAACAGAGTAACGTAATCAGAAATAACATAAGCAGCAATAGAAGTTAGAACACTTAGTTAATAGAAAGAAATCTAAAAAATTCCATCAAAAAAAGTAGAAACGAGAAGCAATTATTCCAAATCCCTAAGGATTTTGATCCCCATGGAATTTGCCGTACCAATGATAGACTTGCAAATAGATTCCAATGGCGTATACTTAGAAAACGGATCCATTTGCTTAACCTTTGCGATCTCATACACATGTTTCACCGAAAGCGTCGCCACCGTCAAATGTCCAGGACGTGTAGCTCCTTTATCCAATCCCGTAGCTTTCTTAAGGTACCAAGACACAGACGGAGACTTCACCGTGAAGTCATAAGTTTTGTCTTCATACGCCGTTACCGTAACAGCCATCGGAGTGTCTCGTTTATACTTCTGAGTCAGAGCATTAAAATCCACACAAAAACCCTTTGTGTTAATCCTGTACTGACCTAGCGCAGAACCCACCGGAGGTCCTGTTACGGCTGCTCCCGCCGGAATCGTT
>ASZG01036095.1:0-12608 GCA_000411095.1 Aethionema arabicum
CTTGCCTATTTCTTCAGTTTTGGGCTTGTTTTCTCTCTTGATTTTCTCTCTCTCTCTCTCTTTGTGTAATTGCTTCATAAATTCCTGTAAAATCATTAAAAAAAACTAATCAAAGTGTAGGTTAATTGAGCAGTAAAATCGTCACCAAATCACACCGATCATTTCTCATGTTGTTTATCAATCTGTCTTCTAACACTCAAATTATCTTTATTTACAGTTGAAATGGCACACACAAAAAGAAAGAATGTACGGCACAAACAATCAAAGGAAAATGAAGAGGATAATAATGTAGGTAAGGTGGAATAGATTTAAGATTGGACATATATAGAAATTGGAACAGTTTAGACCAATAGATGTTAATAGAAATTGGTGTTAAACTGGTGGAACATAGAGGAAACAAATATGGTTTAGGGTGGTAGTGTTGTAAGTGGTCGAACTTTTGTAGCTTGGTGTTAAACTGTTGCAACTAAGGGAAAACAAATATGATTTGTTTGACTAATTATAGTAGAATTGGTTGCATGATATATAATGTGTTCCCCATTTATCATCGCAGGAACATATGCAACTTGAAGAAGATGGTGTAGGGGAAGACCATGGTGATGCAGAAAATCGTGTTGAAGAAGAGGGTGAAGAACAAAGAACTACTCAAGACTCAAACAAAGACAACATTGTAAGTAAAATTAATAATTTTAAATGTGGAGGTGGTATAAAGTAATGTTGTTGACGTTTGTTTTTTTATTATTGCAGCCAATGAAACTTAAAGGTTTCTTCTTACCGTCGAAATATTTTACTAAAGCAACGAAGATGCAAACATGTTGTGACCCGTATAAAGTGGTGGAAAACATTCATGCGAGACTCTCTCCGAAGGAGCTGGAAAGGTTCACCGATCACGAGCAATTCAGTCACATATTTCACATGACTTGTACTAAAACAAGGAAGGTTATGGGACTTTGGTTGATGCTTCGCCACAACGCCCGGATCGAGAAACGCATGGAGTCTTGGTTCATGGTGAATGAAGTTCCCATTCGTTACTTGATGATACCGGATCCCTTCTGGAATGGCCCGCAATCCAAGAAACACATAAGCAGCCCAAACCAAGAAGCCCAGCCCAGCGAGGAGGCAAACAGTCAACGGTCAAAGCGACACAGACTCCATTCACCCAGTCTGCGACGAAGAAAACGGAAGACCAAGTCCATGAAGCATGCAAATATAAGGTGAAGTGGTTGATTAGCTTGATATAAAAGAAAAGTGTAAAACCCTAAGAGGGGGATCTGAAACTTTTGGATGAAATTGTTTTACGATCTAAAATCAATAAAGAGATATTTCTGCATTTTCTTGTTCTTAAGTTTTCTTGTCTTAAGTCATCCAAATTTGAGCATTAAATATCACGCATTAAATTCACCTCCCGTTAATCAAACCGTCGCATATTCGAAATTCATTTGAGATTTCCGGTTGTTTGATTTCTGCATCAACATTACTCAATCGGAGAACACACTCTCTTGAGTTGATTGTCTTTTCTCTTGTACCCAAAGCAACATTTGAAGATTGTCAACTTGAATTTTGTGAAAATGTACTTTAAGGGAGGGAAGCACAAGGTTCCTAAGATTGAAGTAAAGGATGTTTTTGATGAGATATACGACGCACTTGGGTCCAGCAAGGTTAGTCTTTGATTTATTTCTAGTTTGAATAACTTATGTTTTATTTATCATCATCATAAGATATTGGTTTATATCGCAGGATATTTGTAGCGTCCTACCGACTGAAGGTGGTGAGAAGGAACTGCTTGCACATTTAGTGAAAGATGGATAAGAGGATATGGATGCACATGATGTCACCGTCAATAGTTGGCTAGCTGCTCTCGCCAAACCTAGTGGGCGTGTATGCTTCGAGAATCTGTACGAGTTAGAGATTCAATCTCGATTAGCACAGAAGACTAAAGACCTACCAAAAACTAGTGATAGTGGGCAATGGGATTTGCGAGAGTGGGTGATGGAACTGGAGTCCAGGATGAAATTGTTGGAAAGCACAAGGGGAGGATGATCGGTGCGGTTTTGTGACGATTTTATGACTCGATTAACCTATATTTTCATGGGTTTTACAGTGATTTTGCAGGATTTTAGGAAGAATTTACACAAAGAGAGAAACAGACGAGCAAGATGGAAAACAAGCCAAAACCTGAAGAAAATAAGTAAGAAAACGTGTGTCTTCATAAGCAACACTTAGCATGGATCAAGAAGGAGCAAAAGCGCACAAGAAGTACCAAATTAACAAATGTATCGATAGAAACACACCTGGTGTTTCTACCGATGGATATGTGCAGATGGTATGCTAAGTGGGAAGCTTTGTATCGATAGAAACACACTTGGTGTTTCTACCGATGCGGGTTGGAGATTTCGCGAGAATTCTGATTTTTACTCATGTATCGATGGAAACACTTAAGGTGTTTCTACCGATGGCGGCCCAGAAAACATGAATCCCACGAGATTTTGACCTAAATTTGAAGCCGTCTATAAATAGAGAAGCTAGGGCTTTAGAAAAGGGGGTCGTTCAGTTCGAAGTTTCTCCAGAGCTCCCTCAGCAGATATCAGCCGTTTTCTATCATGTTCTGCATAGGTCTTTCGATTTCTTTGTATAACATTGTAGAAACTCAGTTTAGATTAATTTCAGATGACAGTTCATCATGTTTGCTCTTTTATTTAAGTTTTGTTTCGTTTCCAGCATGATTGAGCAGTTTCATAGTTAGATTTAGGAGTTTGGAGGATGAAAAACCCATGGTTAGACACAAATAGGTTAAATATCATAAGTTCATTTGCCTAGTGCAGATTGTTAATGCTTGGATTAGGATTAGCCACTTAGTTCTTGATCTTAGACACATCCTAGATTGCGAGAGCCGGTAGGATAGGTTAGAAATTCACTAGCGCGAGCAATTTACTAAGCGGTGACGAGAGTTGGGTTTAGTAGATTAATGACATATCTAGTTTCAGTACGTTAATGCATGCTAGATAGGGTAAGAGATTGCGATGATCCTCACGACAGTGACAGAGTGAGGCCAGTTTTGCATCTTATCTAGGATAGGAACCGCGGTAGTCGCACAAGAGTGGGTCGGTTCTATAGAGTCAAGGTTGTTTATCCATAGAATCTGAATAAGTGTCTGACCATGATTTTGTGATTAGATCGTTCCTAAATATAACGATTTTAGTATTTTAATTTTAAGTTGTTTAAATTCTCGTTTCAGTTTAGTGACAACCCCAAACTGATTTTCTTGGCTTAGTTTTACGGAAATCTCAAACATTTGTTGTTTAGCATCTAACTCTCTGTGGATCGACCCTTAACTTACTACAATAGCCTCTGTTGGTCGGGAAGTCGAAGATTATAAATTTAAAATTAGATCACCATTAGCATCACATAGAATGCTCGTGATCAATTTTTTTATCACGAGGATTCTGTGTGATGCTAATGGGTGATCTGAAGAACATCAGCTGGTAATATATAAATAATGGTTTAGGGTGGTGTGTTAATGATTCATTTGTTTTTTAATTCGTTGCACATTTGGTTTTGTAGGTGATCCAACCTCTCCCACTAGAAGAGTCCCTCCTCTAGAAGCCCTTGTTGATATAGTCTCCCCCATTGGTGAAATCCCTGATCTAGAAGCTCTTGATGATCTAGTCTCACCAATTATTGAAGACCATCTTCAAGAAGTCCCGACTGAGCAAGTAGAAGGTAATAAATAATCTTGTATATTGTTATTGGATTTGTAATTGATATTGTTATTGATCTTGTAGCTAAAATTCAAGATGCAAAAGTTCCTCTGGAAGAAGACGAAGTCAGAGATGAAGAAGAAGAAGAAGTCCCTCATGAAGAAGACCCAGCCCCTCCCGAATAAGAACAAGCCCTTGTTGACGAACAAGAAGTCCCTACTGAAGAAGATTCTGCTGGGAAAGAACAAGTACAAGGTATGAATGGTTTAAAAATTATTTGCTTTTGGTTTCGTAATTTTGTAATTGTTTTGTTTTGGTTTTATAATTGATCCATTAGAACTTATTGTTCAAGACTCTCCGGCTCTAACCAACCAAGGGAGGAAGGTAAAACCTTCACGGTACCCTCCAGCTACTTGTGAACTCCCTTCTTCAGTAGATAATGAAGACTTATTGCTGAAGACCTTTCTGCCCGAACTGAAGTCCCTTAAGATCCACCAAATGAAACAGCGGTGGATGCAAGCAAGCCCAAGAAACAAAGGACAAAGAGATGTTGTCGGAAGAACCCTTCAGTTTCAGCCGCTAAGAAGGGGAAGAAGAAAGCTTCGGTTGCGTCAGTAAATGTTTTTTTAAGTTAAGGTGTACGTATGAAACTATTTGTTTCATTTTCGACTTTCTTGATCCAGACTCTGCAATTGTGTCGGCCCATGAACCTCCTGTCCCATGTTTGTGTTAATCCCCATAGGGAGTAGTAGTGAGGATCGGACTCAAAAAGTAAACGGGGAAGGACGAGGAAACGTTTACAGTACGTGACGACTCCGTACACAACAGAGAACATGAAAAAGGGGAAAAAGGAGAAGAAGTAGAACTGTTAGACCTATGTTGGAACTATTCCAACTATTATGTATTAAACTTGGTTTTTTTAGGCTTTACTTTCGTTTTTCTAGGCTTTTCTTGTTTTTGAGGCTTATTAGGTGAAAGAAGACGTGGAGCAAAGATTGGAGTTTTGTTTGAAGTTTTGAGGCGAAAAGTGACAAAACGACGATCAAATATTCAAAAGGCCATAACTTTTGAACCGTAAAAAACTACGTGACCCATAACCACTTTTCGGAAAGTCCTAGCCAAGCCTGATCAAAGTCATGAAGGCAAAAATCCCGTAACAAGTCTGCCCGACTGAGGAAAAGCACTGTCCGATCGGGCAGAAGTCGAGGAAGTCTGATGTAAAAATTATGCCCGATCTGGCAGTTTTGTGCACGATCCCGCAAACTTCCTACATGAGGAAATCACTTAAAGACGCGATTTTTTACCTAATTTCACACATTTTTTCACTTTTGACTTTTCACTTTTCTTTTGGAACTTTGCCTCCTTCTTCTTCTTCTTGTAGCCTCGATATATTATGATTTGCTAAATGTGTTTGTTTTTCCATTATTGTGATTTGCTAATTGAAATTTTTCATCAATTTGAATTTTATTTTACTAAGTGAACCACCATTTGTAAAAACATAACAGACAAGATAATTTAAATCCGAAAACACCATAACATTTAAGATAACACCATTTGTAACAACATAGTAGTCAAGATAATTTAAACCAAAAAACAACATAACATTCAAAATAACCCCTAAAACCAAAAACAACACCACAGTTAAGGTAATTAAATATCTTCAACCAAGCATAACATCTTTCCAAGTCGACCGAATAAATTTTTTAGTTTTCTCATGTCTTCAACATTGTTCTTCAGCTCTGCACGCAACACTTTAATCTGATTTTGAAGTGATGCAAAGCTTCAGATCTTCACACAACGCTCGTTCACCTCTTTTGTCACATTTCCACCTCTTCTTCAATTGCATGAACCTAGTCTTTGCGATAGTGTGTGTCGGTTATTTCTTCGTCCTTGTACACATGGCATGTGTAATACCTCTTACCATCATGCTCCTCTAGGATAATTTCTCCACCGCATGGACATTTTTGGGGTGCGCCATAACAACCCTCCTTGACGTAATCGTACCAGTCACCTATTTCCTTGTCCCTCTTTATATCTTTGTAGGTTGGATCCATAATCAAATGAGAGAAAATAGAGGAAAGCAATAGAGGGAGAAAAGAGAATTCGTAGAGAGAGAGAGAGAGAGAGAGAGAGAGAGAGAATCTGAGGAGAGAGAAAGGGAAAATGAGGAAATGAAGGAATGAAAAAAAACATATTTTTTATGTCTCTAAGAAGAGAGAAGAGGAAAAATATGAGGGATATGAGAAAGGAGAAATGAGGGAAAATATAGAGGGAAAATATTCGTCTGTTTTTCTATCTTTTAGTGCGAATTTTTTTGTCTTTTAGTGTAAAAAAATGCACATAATTCCAACCAGTTCTCAGTTACACCAATTTTGAGAAATTTGTAATTACAAAATTTAAACTTTTATCTAATTAAACTATATTTTCAATCAATTTTTTTTCAGTTCCACCTTTAATATTTATTAATTATATTACATTACCAATGTTATAATGTAATAATATCGACTTATAATTGTTATTTGTATCTTTTCCACATTTTGTTGTTACAAACCATACAATATGCTCTCTATTTATTGGAAGTTAGAAGACTAAACCTATGTACGCATAAATGTTGTTTGATTTTTTCTGTTAAATGTATTTTGTTACAATTTGAAATATTTCCTTCTATTATATATATATAAAAATTTTGAAATGTAAAATTTAAGTGTAAAATTTAAATGTAAATTTTAAAATGTAAAATTTAAAATAATCTCGAACTGAAACTCTTTTTTAAGTATAATTGTAATTAACTTTATACTTTATATTATTCTAATTTGAAATCTAATTATAACTTATAAAAGTTCAATTTAAATGTAAACTTTAAATGTAAATTTCAAAATGTAAAAATTTAAATTTAAAATAATCTCGAATTCAAACTCTTTTTTAAGTAGAAGTATAGTTTGAACTTTATACTTTATATTATTCAAATTTGAAATCTAAATATAACTTATAAAAGTTAAATTTAAATGTAAAATTGAAGTATAAAATTTAAATGTAAAATTTAAATTTAAAATAGTCTCGAACTCAAACTCTTTTTTAAGTATAAGTATAATTTGAATTTTATACTTTATATTATTCTACTTTGAAATCTAAATATAACTTATAAAAGTTAAATTTAAATGTAAAATTTAAAATATAAATATAATTTGAAATAGGGATCACGGTGAAATAGACACCAAACTATGCAATATTCGCGTGTTAGACACTATACTTTTTTTTAGTTTCTTAAACCCCAACTTTTCAATATTTGGTGAAATGGACCCTCCCGTCAAATTCCGTTAAACAACCGTGTGTGAGTTAAAAAAATGAAACGGTGAGTTTCATTATAACTCTCTTCTCTCACGATTAAAACACACAAAAAATCCCCAAATATAAACCCTAAATTCGATTTTCTCTCTTCTCTTGTACAAACCTTAAACAGTGCAAACATCAAAATCTCTATTTCTCTAATCTAAACCCTAAATCGTGTAAAACCCAAAACCAGCGAGAGAAGAAGAAGTTGAATCGCGAGAAAAAGTACCCATCTTGTCGCCGACGCCTCCACGAATCGCAGTCACCGATTCGCCGGAAATCGCCACCACCAAAGCGCAATCGAAGAACAGGTGACGTTTAGAGAGATGAGAGATTCCCCAAATTTCGCGAGTTAGGGTTTGCAATTGGGAAATTTGAGTTTAAAATGTGTTTTTCGGGACTTAATGGAACTCACCGTTTCAAATAATTAAGTCCTACACGTCTGCTTAACAGAATTTGACGGGAGGGTCAATTTCACCAAATATTGAAAGGTTGGGGTTTAAAAAACTAAAAAAAAGTATAGTGTCTAACACGCGAATATCGCATAGTTTAGTGTCTATTTCACCGCGATCCCTTTGAAATATAAGTATAATTTGAAATATAAATAAACAAGTCTCATTTTAAATTTTCCAACAAGAGAGTTATACACGACATAAACCTATTAATACCAGTTCGGCCTAGATATAAAGCAAAAGATAAATATTTGATACAACGTCTGAACGATTAAACAAATTCTTCCTTGTTAAGCGAAACAGAAGGAAAATAACTCACACGAAACAGCAGAGCTAAACCAGCATTGCTCAGTTCCACGAAAGAGGAGGTAATCATAAAATCAATCACGATCAGCTAACCACCATGGGAGTCGTTTTTTTTGTCCTCAGACGTTTTTCCGTAACCGATGGAAACTGTTTTACTTTTATCCTTCCCTTACATATTTTACAATTCAGAGAGAGGATTATAACCTCTTTGATGTACAAAGAGATGCCCCACTGAGACCTGTCCAACACTGAATAAATCGTCCTATAATACGGCATAGCCCATACCTCCGTCCAAAAAAAATTAGAACACAACTCATGTAGTTCGATTTTATGGGTCTTATTTTGATGTCTTTGGAATTCAACAAAGGCAGCTAATCTGTGCACACAAGGGTACATGTCAATATCAAACATCCTGTAAGTGCAACTTTTCATGCTCAAACTCACCAAATAATGAGTCCTATCAGAACCGGACACATTGTATTCAAGCTCAAAGTTGTTGAGTTCTGTCGCAATCAACTTGTTAGCGTCAACCCATATACCATGCAAGTAATTCTCCACAACGGGGACCAATTTATGTTCATCCGAACCCCCAACGACATCCTTCCGTCGTTGATTAAACCAAACAGAAATTTGTTTTACTATCGTGTCAAGCATGGGTATTAATTAATACATCTTTGCTTCCCTAAAAACACTATTCATGGATTTCGCACTATTTTTTGTGTCAATATTGAATCTTTCTCCTGGAAAATAACACCTTGCCCATCTTTTTTTTCGGTTGTCGTCTAAAAATATTGTGCCGCGAAAGGATATCTCATCGTGAAAGAAGAATAAGCAATCTCAAACTCAGCCACCGTGTACATCCTAACGCATTCGATGAATCTCTGTGCAACTACATCTTTGTTAACGTTAGAAGCTTTACTTTTCATATCTTGGGACAAATACCATACACAATATCCATGTTGGACCTTAGGATACACATCAGTTATGGCGTTGATGAGGCTAACATTTCTGTCGGTTACAAAAACCAATTCGGAGGAGTCCACTACCACAAATTTCAACATCTCAAAAAATCAATTCTAACTTGCCGCTTTCTCACCATCGAGCACACCAAAGGCTATAGGATAGTGGTGATGATTACCATCTTGGGCTAAGACAAAAACTAGTACATTATCGTACCCGTTCTTTATGAAAGTTGCATCCACAATGATCACTTTCCTCATGACTAAAAATCCTTCGATGCTAGCTCCCAAAGCTATAAATAGGTACTTGAATTTAAAAACCTCATCCAATTTCAGATGTGTTATCGTACTAGGATTAACCATTTCTAACATGTGCAAATAATATTTCAACATCTTGTAGGTGTCTTCCGAACTACCACGCAAGTCACTAATAGCTCGACTTTTTCCTTTCAACGATGTGGAGTATGATACAGTCACGCCGTATTTTGTCTGAGCAAGGTCCATGATTATTTTGGCACTTAAAGTTTTAACTTTTCCTGAATAATCATCATGCAAAAGGGATGCAACTAAATTTGGTGTACCTTTCCTCTTCGTTTTGCTTGTACTCTAGTTTGGGCGAGAGCATGTATGTATTTTTGTGTACCTTCTAATAGAGAAAGTATGACTCCCGGAAATCATTGCAGCTCGTAAACCCCATGAACATCTATCTTTATCACACTTTAGCACTAAACTCACCGTATCCGACTTCACTATCTTAAATCCAAAACTCTTGACAAATGCACCTATTTCCACCGCATCTTGAAATCCATTCTTCTTTACAAATTCTTGCCCTTTAATGTCCTCAGAATGCGCTCGGATATTCCGATGAAATTTCGAGGAATTCCGAGGACTAGCTTTCCAACGACATTTCGAGGAAACAGGCCTTCGGAAAATGTTTATCGGATACTCCTCGGAACAAAATTTTGAGGGATATCTAGTTGTCGGAAACAATTTCCGACGGATATGGAGTTCCTCAGAAATTTCCTAGGGCCACATTTCCTCGAAAATTTCCGAGAACATCTGTCTGTCAAAAATTTCTGAGGAACTCTATTTCCTCAGAAATATCTGACGGCCAGATATCCTCGGAAATTTCTGAGTAAACCTGTATCCATCGGAAATTTTGATTTTTGATTTTTTTAAAAAATAATTATAATTTTTTTTAAATCCAAAATAATAATAAAAATTAAATTGAAAATTAAATTTAAAAAATAATAAAAATTAGTTTAAAAATATTTAACAAAAAGTTTAAAAAGTACTAAAATGAAAGAAAAGAAAACTAAAACGAGGACAGAAAAATTTCTTTCATCTTCTGCATCATCTCCCGGTTCAACCTCTCGGTCTCTGCAAGTCTTGCTTCTTGGGCCTCCATCTGAGCCTCCAGTACTACAATCCGCTCATCCTTGTTCATCAGTTCCTCCAAAAGGGCGGGATCGATTGGTGTCGGGGATTGAGAAAAAGCAGAAAGAGCCCGTCAACCCAACCCGACCATACGACCCTTCTTCTTTGGAACAGCCTGAAAAAAATCTTAAAGTGTTAGTAAAATTACAAATAAGATTATAATCTATAAAGTAAAACTTATGAATATTACCTCTATCACGAGTTTGTTGATTTGCGAGGTGTTCAAGATCAGAGAAGCCGAAGAACCATCATCTTGATCAGATAGAACTTGAGAAGCACGTTCTTGTTCAACTTGGGTGGTGACAAGGTCGATGACGTTCTTCATAACACCATCATGGATCTCACCCGTCTGCTTGTTGGTGTAGATCTCTCTCATGAGATCCAGATCACTGATGGGATTACCATCATTTGCCTCAATCTACAATAGAAAATCAATTAATTAGTAAGTAGACTTAATGAAAAATATAAATATAGAATAAAAACTTACCAGTTGATCATCGCGAGTCGAAATGCTGGTGGCACCAAAGTTGTGTTTGTAGATACCTAGGCCACCACGCTGGCTGAGACGGTTACCGGAGTTGGTGTGGGACTTAGCATTGGTCTATGGCTTAGAACAATGCTGGTGCAACTCAGTCCATGTCGTCTCGTTGATACCCTTCGGCCTTTTTCCAGCCTTCCATTTCCGTTTCCACTCATAAATTTGTTTCCCATAAGCCTCCTTGACCTTTGCATCGAACTCCTTCTTCACTAACGACGTAAGGGCGGGATCCCATGTCAATTCTTGCCGTAAAACAAAAAAAATAAAAAAACAATTAGTAAACAAAGTTAAAACCAAAAAGTTTTAAATAAATAATTTAAAAGAATACCGCAAACTAACGAAACCACAAATCCTTCTCGGGTTGCGGGAACAAGGAGTAGGTCTCATACCCTCTCTTCAGCATCTGATACATCATCCGGGTGATGCACTTGCTAATTCCATTGTTTGACTTATCGAACCTACAAATAAAACAAGAAAGAAGTTGTTAGAACACATACGATGATACCGGATCCATCCCAGAATGGCCCGCAATCGAAGAAGCAAGTAAAGCCTATAATCCATGAAGCCCGACACAGAGAGGAAGCAAACAGTCAACAATCAAAGCAGCGCAGTCTTCACTCACCCCGTCCGCAACGAAGAAAACGAAAGACCAAGTCCAAGTAACGTGCCAATGTAGGGTGAAGTGGTTGATCGGCTCGATATAAAAGACCAATATAAACCTTAAAAAGGGGATCTGAAATCTTTTGTATGAAATTGTCTTGTGATAAAGAATCACTAAAGAGATATTTCTGTATTTTCTTGTCTTCAATCTCTTCTATCTGAAATCAATCAAATCTCAATTCTAGATCAACTCTAAGTCACGGGTAATCAATCCGCCTCTCGTTAGTCGAGTCGCCCCATACACGAAATCCACATCGGATTTCCAGTTCTTTAATTTCTGCATCAACAATTTGGCGCCCACCGTAGGGCTAGATCCAGCAAGGGAGCTAGATCCACACCTTCAACTGACGACTAGGCCGATGGGAGGAGATCATCAAGCCATTCTACCACGCACTAATGATCTCGGCACGTCTCAAAATCAACCGCCTGTTCCAGCAGGCCAGCAGCAAACCGATACTGCCGCTCTAGACGTAGACACTGGTGCTCCGGTTGATACGGGGGTAATGACCCGACCACAGCGTCAGACCCGAAAGGCCACCGAAAAACAGGTAACGATTCAGATCCTTACCGATCAAAACGCGTCTGGATGCTGCTGATCACGTAGGGTTTATAGCTATTGATTATGCTATGGGTATGATCTATTTTAAAATTTATAAACCTCTACTCCCGACCACAAGGGGTATTGTAGCTAGAATGAGGATCGACCCACGGGACTAGTTGCTAAACAATAAGAGATTAAGATTCTCGGTAAAGCTAAGACAAAACAACGCGGTTTAGGCGTCACGAACAAACTGAAAATTAAATTAAGAAAATTCAAATAACTAAAAGCGCTACACTTAGGAATGATCTTCTCACGAAACAATGGTCAAACACATATTCAGGTTCTACGGTTAAAACTGCCCTGACTCTACCATAACTATCGAACCGGCCCACTCTCGTGCGATTACCGCGGTTCCTCTCCTAGATATGGATTGATACTGGCCCCACTCTGTAGCTCTTATGAGGAATCGCAATTCTTTCCCATAACTAGCATGCATTATGAATTGGATAGATATGTCAACAATCTAACAACCTAACTCGCATAACGGTTGAATAAATCGTTCGATCTAGTGTAGTTTTAACTTTTCCTACCGGCTCTCGCAATCTAGAATTCGTTTGAAATCAGGAACTAAGCGGCCAATCCTAGTTCAAGCATTACGATTAACACTAGGCGAAGGAACGAAATATA
>ASZG01036096.1:0-12611 GCA_000411095.1 Aethionema arabicum
AAAAAAATCAAAGGTATGTTTTTTCAAGACTGTACTCATTTAAATCTTTTAAAAATATATATATATATATAAATAGACAAAATTAACCTTGGTTAAAAAAACCTATTTTGTTGTAATTGTAATTTCATAATTGCCCTTCTACTATGATTTTTTTTTAATTAAGGATAATTTTGTTCATTACCGCTTGAAAAAATTGTGTATTTTCAAAATACAATCAATGAGTGTAATTTGAAGAAAAAAATGAATTCGTCTATTTTTGAAAACCTCTCTTCATTTTGTAATTAAATATACAAAATACTTTTTTCCATCACAACTTATTAATTTTATTTATTTATAAATATAAATTTATTTAGACCCACAATTAACATAAAAGATTCTTTTTTAAAAATATACTATAATTTGGATTTATAATTGATATATCAATCTTAAAACTCTATATAAATCATATGGATTCTGTTTAACAAACGATAAATTAATTTCTTTTAAAATATCATAAAAACGAAATTAAAATTTTATTTTTAAACATGAGTTTGACGGAAACATAATTAGGTTGTGAACTGAATAAGAAAAATAAGAAACGTAAAAGGTTTCTACTTAAGTTAACGGCGTTGACGACAAAAAAATAAAAAAAGTTAACGGCGTCAACCGCCGTTATCTCATTCCCATAATATATATAACATGAATCTCTCTCTTCTCCTTTTCTCTAACAATTAAATCACTTTAATTTTCAAATACTTCTCTCTCTCTCTCTCTAGCTTAAAGATCAAGCTTGGGATATTTGTTACAACCTCCTAATTAATTAATTAATTTATTAATCTCTATTTTTATATAAAAATAAATAAAGAAGAAATAAATTTTGAACAAATGGGGAAGAAAGAGCAGCAAAAGGATGAATTTATTGATAAAGTGGAAGCTGTTCTTAATCTTGTTCGTAAACATTCTCCTCTTACTCTTAAACAGGTTTGTTTTTACTAATCTTTGATTATTTATTTATTTAATTGATTTTTAATTTTGTTGAGTTAATGTTTTTTTTATATATTTATGAAAAATACAACAGGAGAAGTTTTGTAATAGAAATTGTGTTGAGAGATTTTTGAAAGGAAAAGGAGATAATGTGAAGAAAGCAGCTAAACAATTAAGATCTTGTCTTTCATGGAGATCCTCTCTTGGCCTTGGTATATACACTCTCTCTCCTCTCCTTCTTTCTCTCTCTCTAAACATTTATATATAAGTGTATATAAGCGTGTATTTATAAACCTTTCCTTTTTATGTGTACACAAATATTTTTAGATATTTTCTATTTATAAAAATGAATTTTCTCAGTTTAATTTACATATTATGAAATTTTTAGAATAGACTATATATTTTTGTAATGTATTAATATTTTTTGTATAGTTACTATAGTTATAAGTGAGAATTAATAGTTTTATGATTATATTAATATATAAAACAATAATTAGATCTAATACATATTTATTTATTAAATATTCATATGTTTTCTCTATATGTAAAAACATATTTGGTAAAAAAAAGTATAAACATATATGTGCGAACCTAAGTGGATCATCCACTGTAGATGGAGGTCAAAGTTTCGTGGAAGAAACGGTCCAACTTTTAAAATAATTTAACCTTAACTAGACTATTATTAAGACGAGAGGATAATAAAAATATAAGTGTATAAAAGCTTAAAGTAAATATCTACATAACATTTAATATATATATATAGTCTAAAATTATACTATAATTTTCGTGTTTTATATACTAATAGCAATTAATTTTTAAATTATACTATAATTTTCGTGTTTGTAATGGTTTAAATATATATTTATAAATAAAAACAGACGTTTAATAACTTTTCTTGGGTTTTGATATCCCATGTTTGAACATCGAGCGTTAAAGTGAATCTACACTCATTATGACACCCACTCATTTTTACATTTTTCAAGATTCTGTTTTTTTATTCTTTTTTTTTATTTTAATTTAATTTAGAGAGCTTGATCGCCGACGAGTTCACGGCGGAGCTAGCTGAAGGTCAAGCTTACGTCGCCGGTCTTGACGACGATTGTAGACCCGTTTTGGTAATTTAAACATTTGTCAATTTATTTATTTTAATAATTAATCACTTTTAATTTTATTTCTGCTTAACAACTTTGTTTTTATTTTATGTATTCTATAGGTTTTTCGAATTAAACAAGATTATCAGAAGTTCCATACGCAGAAACAGTAAGTAAAACATTATAACATCTAAAAATAAATTGAATAACTTAATAATTTTCTCTACAAATTTTTTTTTTTATAATTATGACAAAAATAAATATTTTTTTTTTACAATTATAGGTTGACTCGTTTGGTCGTATTTACATTGGAGGTGGCAATATCAACTATGTCTAGAAACGTCGACCAATTTGTCATCCTTTTCGATGCAAGTAAGTTATTTCTAGTTTAATGATTTATTTATTATTTTAAATTAAAAAAATAACAAAAAAAGTTTCAAAATAAAGGAGAGAAAAAAGTGACAATTTTTCAAAATTTGGTAAATATTTCCTTTATGAGAATATTACATAAAAATGAAAAAAATAGGAGACCGGTAGATATTGTCGGAAGTCCGACAAAAAAGTAGAAGAAATAACCAACAGAAAATGTCCAAAATGTCCCTGTACAGTCACGGTCATTCACACTCAAATAATTGAGGGTATTATTGGAAATCGAATCATTGTCAATCAGTAGTTTCAGAGTACTTCTCTTGCTTTTCATTAAATGTTACTCTTTTGATTCTCTGCAACTTCACTGTGTATTCCCTTCCTATTTATTTAATTTAAGAAATAAATAAATTCCTCCAAATAATTATATCAAATTAAATTTTAAAAAAATCGTGTTAATAACAAAATTAATTAATTTCTAAAATTTTGCAGGTTTCTTCAAATCAGCATCAAGTTTCATGAACATTCTTGTAACAACTCTCAAATTAGTTGCAGAATATTACCCTTGTCGTCTTTTTAAATCCTTCGTCATCGATCCTCCTTCTCTTTTCCCTTATATTTGGAAGGTATTAATTAATTAATTTATTTATTTTTAATCATTTTATAAAAAAAATTTGAATTTATTTATGTGTTATAAGTCAAAGAGTTAGATCACTAAATAAGGTACTGATTTGATTCTCTGCGGTCACGTGTAGGGTGTACGTGCATTCGTTGAATTATCAACGGACACGATGATTGTATCAATAGAAGATTTCCGAGATTGCTTTGACTACGACGACTTCTCTTCGTCATATCCATCACGAGTCTCCTCCCTACGATTTGACACGTCATCAATAAAATCAACGGAGAATAAAATAGGTCCTTGTGCTTCCTCTAGGTTCGCCTTCACTGTATCACGTGACGGTCTCGACACACTTAAGCCATGGTGCTTAACATTGACTGACACGTCATCATCTAAAATAGGACCCACTTCTGGCGCGTATATTTCACCGCTAAACGCGCGTTCTTTCTCATTTGCGTCACCAGCAGCTAGGAGTGAGCCAATTAGTGGGCCCAGGAGGAGTTTCTTTGCGTCAACACCAATGCCAGCTAGGACGACAGACCGTCACTCTATCGGAACTCTACGTGACCCGCGGATACCGAAACCGTCTTTCTTTCAGTCACCGGCGGTTTTTTTCCGGAGAGAGTCACACGTCAGCAAAAGTGAGAAGCCACGAGATTCGTTTGTTCCGTTTCTTAAGTTTTATCGTAGACCGTACGATGAGATGACTTATAGGTCAAAGATGAGGCCCCCACTTGGTGGCCTTGTTTCTATTGTTTCTCCACAGATTAGACGACGACACGTGTCGTTATCTCAACGGTTTTAAATCAAGAAATCTATAGTATATAGCATTTGCGAGAATTGGTTTTTTTTTTATTGGATAAAAGTTTGTCCATTATTGTTATTTTCTATCATCGTAATTTGTTAAATGTATTTCAAATAATTTTGAGCAATTGTTTATTTTATCACCATTTTATTTTTGTTGACTTTATTTTCTTTTATCAGTGTTTCGATTTATTTAGTAATATAAATGTTTTCTTATTAGTTTTTGGTTTGATTGATAAAGGCATCATCAAGTCTTTTTTTTTAATATAAAATCTCATTATTTTCCAAAGTTACCATCAATATTAATAAAATACTCTTTACGTTTTTAGAAAAGATATAATGATCTTATTTAAAACATAGTAATTGATGTTTCAAATTTTTCTACATAATATAAGATAATTTTATAATTTATTGCTATCATTAATTATAAATCAAACATGATTTGAAAAGTAGTTTTGGGCGGTATTATAAAAAAAAGTAATTGTAAGAAAATATTCATAGATTTACAATATAGTATATTTTTACAGATTTTTTCATAATTATTTTGAATTTTGATATCTAATTCGTGGCTTTTGAACTAAAATGATGATGAGTATTAATAATTATCATGGGCATGTGTAGATTTTGGGATAAGGCATGCAAAAAAAGTCTTCGCTTCGGTTAAAAATTAACTTCAAAAGTAAAAAATTAAATAAAATTAAAATAAGAAAGATAACGTGATTGTGACGGCGAATTTCAAATGAACATGCGATGTTACTATTTAAGTTAAAAGTTGATAAAGTAATTACCATGTGACCCCATTATTTCCTAATTATCAAATTAAAACCCAACCGTTGACAAAAACAATTAATAGTTAAAAATAAAGTGTAATTTAAAAAAAAGTTACATATAATTATTAATTATGCTAAAAGACAAATAGATATTTGAAGTTTTGAACTGCAATATTCAACTACTTTTTAATAAGTCAGAAGTAGTTCAATGTATGAACCAATAAAAAACATTAACCTCAACATTATTTAACTAATTAAATTAAATTTTGATATATAATTGTTAATATACACATAATCCTTAGAGTTTTGTTCCTTCCTATTTACAAAAAAGAATTCATTTAAAATTAATTAATATAGTATACATAAAGGGTTTGTGGGTTTTAACATTACTTTTTTTTCCTTACTTAATTAATTATTTAAGTTAATTTTGATATTTATTAGAAATATGTGTCGATTAAGTAAAATAAGGTGGACTTTCTTTTGTTTTATAGTGTATTTATAATATATTAATTACTATATTTAAAAATATAATTAAAGTAAATTGTCTTGGAGTAATTGTCAGTATTGAATCAAGGTTTTATATTTTTGAGGTGAGATGACGTAAAATGGGTTTGGGTTTAGGCAGTTTGTATTTGGAATTTTGTTTATTAATTTTATACAAAAAACTATACTTTTATGTTATTGAAATTCAATGTATTTGTAATAAATTAATTATTGGCTCTTTATTGCATAATTTTCGGGGTTGTTTTACTGTTGAGATCTGTGTCTTCTTAGCATGGGAAAAATAATTTAAAGACATAAATTTTTGTTTTTATTTTGTAACACTCTCGACTTTTATTCTTTGTCGATTTCTGCTTAAATTAGTTCTCATTTGTCCCTTTCTTTTGTTACCTTTTGTAGTAAATTCCAATTTTTTTAATATCAGTTATATATAAATATACACAAATAATACATATAAAATATAAATTATATAGTATTAGTGTATATTTTATATTTTTCAATTAATAGGATAATTTATGTTTTTTACGATAATAGTAAAATGTAATATATATAGTAATATTTTTAGTAATTTTTATTATTATATTCACTTTAGATCTCAATCTAAAAAGTTACTAATAATTTCACATTGAAAATAAGAAGACCAATATATAAATAATTACATTGTAAAATAATACCATTAAAAAATGTTAAATAAATTGGGCCACAAAAAATGTTAAATAAATTTATGGATAAAATGATATCGATAAATCATTGATTCTTTAATTATGTAAACCGGGACACGAAACTGGTAATCAATTTACCAGCTCTTTTGTAAGTTGGTTTAGTACCGGTTTAGGTATTAGATACGAACAATTAACTTAGTATAAGTTGAAACTAAGTAATAATTTATGAAAAACGTATCTATATAGTTAGAAATTAATGAGATTTCGTTAACATGTAAATTAGATTTGATGTAATATGATCCTTTCTACTAACTAAGTTTTCACTTTTACTTTTTTCCGAGTTTTAACTTTTACTATCTACATCAAATTTATTTGAAGTATTAAAAATAAATTTTTTAATATGTGATGTTATTCAAAACAGAATTTAATATTATACTCTACATATATGCTATCTTAAGAAGAAAATAAATAAAAGGTTTAGAACTTAATTAAGAATTTAATTTCGTTTTGTTATTTATAAGCTTAAATTCTATATTAAGATTTGTTTTTTATGGTAGTCTCATTTACATATACAAATACCTTTTAAGTATTTTCAAACATTTTTGTTAATGCCAAAAAAATATTGAAAGCAAATAATAAATCTTTTAGATGCAGACAAAAAATAAAAAAAATTAAAATGTTTTAAAGTATAATTATAAAATTTCACATAATTCAGTAGCATTAATTTTCATGGAATACACAATTTATAATTTAAAAGTCGAGATTTAATTTAAAAAAGGGGGTTTTGATTTCTTTCGTGAAACAATAACGCTTTTGTCTTTAGAACCCAATTTGCCTTGTGCTCCTCCAGATTCCAAATCGCGGACCTTAGAGAGCTGAAATGGAGGTCGAATTCAAAGCCATGCTCGAAGATCTTGACCTTCTCGAGAAATCTCTTTCAGATCCGGCTCCGATCCACAAGGTTTTGGGTTTTGCTTCTGCTCTCGTTTTTTCTTAAACCCGATTATCTGTTTAAATGGACAATTTCTTCCAATCATGTTCCTCCTCATGGAATTCGCTAATAGCTATGTTGGTTAAAACTCGAATTGGATGTTCATGAGTTCTAGAAAACTGAAATTGTTATCATGCATCGGTGTTTATGAGATTTCCCTAGCTTTGGATTTTCTAAGTTGCATTTGTCCTGATGTTCATATTGTTTGAATCGAAGCAAATTTGTTAATCCCTAAGTTCTGTGTTGCATTGCTTATATAATGGATGTAGTTTTTGATTATGTGCATAGTTTAATTTGATTATATTCCATTGAATCAATCTCCTACTGGTATTTGTCATCTTTTGTGGGAAGAGAATTAGATTCAGATGAGTAATCCTATATTTGGGCTTTGCAGCTACGATCACATGTTGAAAATCTAGCAAATCTGTCTAAAAGTAATCCTCATCGGCGTTCCAAAGTCAAGGTCTGCATTATATTGACTTATATCTTCTTATTGAATTTAGATTATTATCTATGTAAAATGTTTGATTCAAAGGAGTTTTTATCTCAGGAATTAAGTTCAGAGGTGGTAGATAGTAATCCATACAGCAGGCTTATGGCACTTCAGCGTATGGGTATTGTGGAGAACTATGAGAGAATAAGAGAATTTTCAGTCGCCATAGTTGTCTGTATTTCTCTCTTATATCAATATTTCATTTGCTATACAATTCGAACCCCTTTTGTTGAGTCTGTAGCTTGCCTTTAGTCAATTCAAAGGTTACTTAAAAGCTTTATTACACCTGACCTGTGTACCTTTACATAACAGGGAATTGGTGGTGTAGGAAGTGTTGCGGCTGAAATGTTAACTAGATGTGGTATAGGGCGGCTTTTGTTGTATGATTACGATTCAGTGGAACTAGCTAACATGAACAGACTGTTTTTTCGACCTGATCAGGTACTCATTCTCCTTGAATTTCCGTTTTCTTTTCTTCACGAGCTTATATTTGCACTTTAACTGTCTCTAATCTGGTTGAGAACTTGATCCTGATCGCTGTAGGTTGGTATGACAAAGACTGATGCTGCTGTTCAAACCCTTTCAGATATAAATCCTGATGTAGTACTAGAGGTAAGTTAACCACACATCGTGCTTGTTATGTAGATGTCCCTAAACAGGTGCATTTGAAGTTATAATTATTATTGAGTGGAATTTGTTTGGTTAATGATGTTATCATTGCCTATTCTGTAAGCTGAATGATTTATTTTGTTTCTGCTGCTTTCTCTCAGACTATTAGGTTTCATAGACAGAGTTTCTACTTATATGCTTATTTGATTTATAATTTTCTTTTGGTAGAGTTACACAATGAACATAACAACAGTGCAAGGCTTTGAAACCTTTACGTCAAGCTTAAAGAACAAGTCATTTAGTCCTAGCAAGGAGGGTAGTGGTGTGGATCTTGTTTTGAGCTGTGTCGATAATTATGAAGCAAGGATGGCTGTCAATCAGGTAACTAGCTTCCTTTGTAACAATTTCCACATAGCCTTTGATCTTACTTTTCTACATGATTCAATTAGTTACACTAGTCAATTATGACTGTGAAATGAAATTGATATATAACTATTCTAGATACTCTTCTGATTTGAGTTTATCTTTTGATATGTAGGCATGCAATGAGTTAAGACAAACATGGATGGAGTCAGGTATATAGTACACAAGCCTATTATTATATGCAATTCTTAATTTCTTGGCGCATAAATCTGTCTTCATAGGGACCAACCTACGAACTTGCCTGTCTCTGCAGCTCTTATATTCTGCAGCAGTCTTTGTCTGTTTTCAATTCATTATTTCTGATGGATCTGGCATCGATTTCTCGAATGAGTTATGGCAATTGAATTGCGCCTAAGAGAATCCATGAGAGAAAACCTGTGTTATGTCGAATTGATATCAATAACAGCCTTGGAAACTTTTCTATTTGATGTAAATTATATGATTAACACTAAAATTGACTTCTGAACTTTTTATATTCTGTTTTTTTGTTTATTTTTCAAAAAAGTAGATTTTGCGCGATTCAGCTTGTGTGATTTGTCTTTGGGCTAACAAAGATGGTGATAAGTTTTCAGGTGTATCCGAAGATGCTGTTTCAGGACACATACAGCTCCTGGTTCCCGGAGAAACTGCTTGTTTTGCCTGTGCACCTCCTTTGGTATGTTTTCTTTTGTCAGTTTAAGTAACTCTTACAGTTCATAACCTTGTCTTACTATTCGAGGAATGCTAGAAAGTGGAATATATTGGTGAATTCCAGGATTCTGTGATCCAGGTGTTGTTATTACACTTGCATCTCCTCTAATTTATCTATTTTATTTTTTCTGTGGTAGGTCGTGGCATCTGGGATTGATGAACGGACGCTGAAGCGAGAAGGAGTCTGTGCTGCATCTTTGCCCACTACTATGGTAATTTTCTATCACAAAGGTTGAACAAAATTTGTATACCTTGACTAGTTACAACATTTGCAGCTATTAATTTTGTTTATTTAAGCTTTTTATATCTTCTAAGAGTCTTGAGACTCCTGATTATTGTGAATCCAGGGTGTTGTTGCCGGTCTTCTGGTTCAAAACTCTCTCAAATTCTTACTACATTTCGGTGAAGTTTCTCCATATTTGGTAAAAACTCTTGCCTTCTTCTATCATAGTAGAAACATTACAATATGAATCATTTGAAGTTCACTAGTTATTTTTCTGCTGCTACTTGACCCACAGGGCTACAATTCACTTAAGGACTTTTTCCCAACCATGCAAATGAGACCAAATCCACAATGCTCAAATGCAGCTTGTCTAGAACGGCAGGTAACTTAAAGCCAAATTGACTTTGAAATTAGCTAATATCATCCTTTTTCGGCTTCTTTTCGTTGTCTTTATGATAAATAAATGAAAATTTCAAAATGCAGAATGAATACAATCTTGCAAAACCAGAAAGAGACGCTGCTTTGAAAGCTAAGATGGAAGCCGAAACATCAATAGTTGCAGATGTTCCAATTCATGATGATAACGAATGGAACATAAGGTACAAACTTAGTAGGGATTATAGTATTTTAGACCCTGAACTCTTTCTGTTTAGTGAAAAAAAACCTCTCAACTATAAAATTAGTTTTTAAACCCTGAATTTTGATAATCGGGGTTTTTAAACCCTAAACCTTAAATAACTGGGTTTTGTAAACCGAAATTTCAAATTTGATTTTGAAACTATAGTATAATTAATTCAAATTATGATTATATTTTTTGCTTAAATTTTGAAATTATGATTTGATTTATGTTCAAAGTTTAGTTTTGATTTAAAAAATTCGGTAGAGTTTAAAAAAACCGGTTATCAAAAAACCATTTTGATAATTGAAGGTTTTTTTCACCAAATGAAGATAGATCATGGTCTAAAATACCATAGTCTCATTACTTAAAGTTCAAATTCCATTAAAAAATCACATTTCTTCCTCTCTTTACCATATTTATCATCTCTTTTCGCAGTGTTGTCGATGATAGCTCGATCGATACTACAGCAACTGCCTCAAGTTCAGGCATTTCTTCAGCTCAAGGTTTCAACTTCGAACTCTCTTCTGATCTATCTGAAACTGAGTTTGCTTGATGTCAAGTGTTAAAGTCATGTCTTGTTTCTGTAGTTTAAAACTCATGCTTGTTGTCTAAAACTAAGCTGTTGTGTTGTGTTGTGTTGTGTAGATTCGTTGCCTGAAGGGCTTGCAAGGGAGCTTCCAGTAGCAGATAAGTACGAGAAAGTGATAGCTACAGGAAGTGGAGATACAGAGGAAGAAGATCTTGAAGATCTCATGAAACAGCTTGCAGCTCTTAATGCTGCTTGAGTCTTTTACTTATATGAGACTAAACTAAAGTGTTAGTTTTTTTACATAGCAATTTTTCACTTGAAAGAGGCTGCAATTGTCTAGCAAAAGAGTTTTTTTTTGTTTGGAGTTTTTACTTTATAATTCTATGTTATATTCATATATACACTTAATGGATGGTTATCAAAAGATAAAGATGGTTTTATTTTGTTATATAATTGTGTTTTATTAGTAATTGTGTTATATATATTATTAGTAATTGTGTTTTACAACAAGTTATTATTAGTAAGAAAATGGGTATGAGTATTAAATTTGGATTTGAAGGAAAACTATGTTTTAGGGCATCTATAATAATTTTTATTCTGTAAATTTGAAAAATTGTACCGGTTTAAAAAAATCAAAAAAAATAAAGAGTGATTAGTATTGTTTAAAATTTGAAAGGTTACTATTCATATTCTTCAAAAAAAAAGTTATTCATATTCGTTGAATTTAAAAAATAAAGTCTTAAAGAAAAAAATAAAAATTACTATTGAAAATAATATTTTTTATTTTAGTTTTTCAAATTTTAAAAAAATTCGTAATTTTTAAGAAAAAATTGAAGTTGGTGATAATCTTAGAAAAATCAATTAAGGTGGCGTATGAATTTCATATTTAAACAATTGCGTTTTTGGGTGGACAACCAACTTATTTCTCTAACACTATATATTGCCACCAAATGAACTTTTTCTTCTATATTACATTTTTTAATATGTTTTCTCAATAATATTCCTCATATATGTTTTTTTAAAGTGAACTTCTTTATCATGATATGATCACTAATATTCTTTTCTTTGTTATATATATAAATTCATCATTTTTCGAATAAATTTATAAAATATATAATACATACCTAAATACATATATATATATACATACATATATATATACATACATATATATATATATATATATCAATAGATATAAGCTTACTATGCATGACAATTTTATTTATAAATATACAATTTTTTAATTATTTATTTATGTAAACGTTAAAAAATATCTTTAATTATTGACATAAATATTATATTGAAGTATTAAAATTCTAATTTTAATTTTTGTTGTATGTTACCGACAGTACCTAACTTCATTTTTCTAAATATAAAATTTGCAAGGAGTATTGGAATAATCATTAACGATTAACTAATCTGAAAACGTACGAAATTTCTAACCAATTTTATTTCTTTATTTATTTTGATATATTTGTTTTATAAATTATTGTAACATTATTCTATGTGATCCAATTAACACCAACCAAACTAAGAAGCTTAATTACGTTTTCTTTTCTCAAAATTCAACGACCGTGTGAGACCATCACATTCACACGTGTCGACATAAACACCATTAGCTGTAATTAACTAATTATTAATTATATGTACAATAATCAATTAATTTTATAATATATTCTTGCTGACGTGTCCCTTAATGTTTTATCCTCCACGTGTCTTCCTTCACCAACCTTCTTTCGTCTTCCTTTACTCATCTCTCTCTATATATACATATAAACACATATTTGTGAAGATAATTAAGAGATTGATACACTGATTATTCTAATAAACATACAATCTTTTTTCTCTAATTAATGTTCTTAATATTGCTCAAAGATGAGTCAGTTCAGCCACAACCAATCTACAGGTAAAATAAAAAAAATCCTTGATTTATTTGTTTTTAATTTTTAGGTTTAAAATTTGTGTATGTTCTCATCAATATTTGATAATATTTGGTGTATAAACTTAAATATTTTGTTAAAAAAAAAATAGTGTTCGAGCTTAGATTTAATGTTTAAATTGGCTGTTTTTTTAAACTTTAATAAATAAAATTAGCAAATTCAAGTTTTTTTTTTGGAGAAATTATGATTTAATATACTGATGATATATAAAATACACTATGTAACTTATAGGAGTTGAAACTCAGCCACCGGTGTCAACCGGACCAGCGCCACCGCCGATTGGTTATCCGACGAACGAGATGAGTCGTGATACGG
>ASZG01036097.1:0-12650 GCA_000411095.1 Aethionema arabicum
TTTCTGGGCGGCCATCGGTAGGAACATTTAGGTGTTCCTACCAGAACATGAACAAAATTCTCGCTTCTCGCGAAGAACTCAACCCTCATCGGTAGGAACAAATTATGTGTTCCTACCGGAACAAAGCTTCCACTTAGCATTCCCATCTGGCTTTTTCCATCGGTAGGGACAAATATATGTTCCTACCGGAACATTTGTTGATTTGGTTCTTTATGTGCTATTTTGCTCCTTCTTGATCCATGCTAAGTGTCGCTTCCAAAGACACACGTTTTCTTGCCTATTTCTTCAGTTTTGGGCTTGTGTTTCCTTCTTGGTTGTGTCTTTTTCTCTTTGTATAATTTCTTCCTAAAGTCCTGCAAAATCACTATAAAACTCATGAAAATACGAGTTAATTGAGTCATCAAATCGCACCGATCAATTCTCCCAAACTTAATCTTTGCTTGTCCTCAAGCAAACAAAAGCCAAGGAGCTTGAAAGGGAAGATCTAGAAGACTCATATTTGAGCTCATGCAACTTCTAGACATTCGGGTAACTCGCCTAAGCGTTCGCTACCAACTAACTGAATTCGTATTTGCTACTTCGCATATCCTAAGGGTTCACCCTAGAATTTGATCACATTTCGTCCTGACTCCTATTCAATGTCCGTCGTCTCCTGATTCACTGAAAATCAGATTTATACTCTAAACAATACTTTCATGCATTTGGCTTGGTTTTGAAAAGGGATATATCAATAAATTTTTGAAGTGGAGTTTAAAACGATTTTTGGTGGCTAACTCTCGAAAACAAGAATATTATCAAATCGCAAAATCGCAGAAGAAAAGAACAAGCTAACTAGTCTTTCTTCCGTTCTGCCTATCTCAAGAATCACCTAAAATTTCTCTCAATCTTCTTTCATCCTTACTTCAACCTTAACTTCAATCACTTCTCTTCCAATTTTTCAAACACTTCACCAAATTTTCCCACCTAGTCTATCTAGCCACACCTTATTTTCCATTGTTCTTCTTATTTTTTCTCTTTTTTTTTCTAACGATTTTCATCATTTTTTGCGATGGTGGTGGCCAACTTAGAACTAGACTTCTTATACTCTCACTCTTAATCTTTCTTCATCATTCATTTTTTTTCGTTCCCCCAAACTTAAACCGTTCTATCCATTCGAAATTAATTTCTTAAGCTGACTTTCTGAACATCCCATATCATAGCACCAAATCACTCCTAAACTACCCAAGATGACTAATCATGCGAAAGGAAAGACTAACAATACAGTTTGAATAAGTTCCTATTGATTGGGAGTCAATTAGTGAACCAAGTATTTAGGATGATTCTGTTAGTTTCCTAATTTTCTGCTTCACGTTACTGTAAGAAGACTACGTCTTCATGTTTGTCTATTTAAAGAGCTAAGTCTCTTCGTTAATAAAGTATCGAAGTATTCAGCTTTAGTGTGTGTATTCTCTAATTTCAACAAATTGGTATCAGAGCCAAAATTGAAAGAAGAAACAAACACGTTTGAGTGAGAGTAAGATGGGAGAATCAAGCAGTTTCCCACAACCTAACATTCTGAAGTTTGACGGTGACTATGATCATTGGAGTCTTCTCATGGAGAATCTCTTAAGATCAAAGGAGTATTTTGATGTGGTGAAAGATGGAGTTGCTGAACCAGCCAGTGGGGATACGTTGTCCGAAGCAGAGAAGAAGGCCCTTGCCGATGCAAAATTGAAAGATCTCAAAGCTAATAATTATCTTTTCGCCCCAATAGATAAATCAATTCTCAAAACGATCACCTTAAAGGAGACTTCTAAGCAGTTATGGGATTCAATGAAGACGAAATATCAAGGGAATTCAAGAGTGAAGCGTGCTCAGTTACAAACATTAAGAAGAAAGTTTGAGTTATTGGAGATGAAGAGTGGAGAAACCATCTCTGATTATTTCACAAGAGTGATGGTAGTGGCTAATGATATGAGAAATTGTGGAGATAACATGCAAGATGTCAAGATTGTGGAGAATATTTTGCGTACGTTAACGGAGAACTTCAATTACATTGTTTGTTCAATTGAGGAGTCCAAAGACATTGATACTTTGTCGGTTGATGAACTACAAAGCTCTTTGACAGTTCATGAATCAAAGATGAGAAAACTGAGTAATGATGGAGATGAACACGTGCTGAAAGTGATGTATGACGATCGAGGTGGTAGAGGCAGAGGAAGAACAGGAAGAGGAAGATGAAGAGGTAGAAATTCTTTTAATAAAGAAACAATTGAGTGCTTCAAATGCCATAAACTTGGGCATTTTCAATACGGATGTCCAGATTTAAATGGTAAAGCTAACTACGCTGAGGTAGATGGCCAATATGAGGAGGATGTAGTGTTGATGGCTGTCATAGAAAACAATGAAGAAAAGGAAGAAGTGTGGTTCCTTGATTTAGGATGTATCAATCACATGCGTGGAGATGAATCTTGGTTTTCAACACTTGATGAAAACTTCCGTCATTCAGTGAAGTTAGGGAACAATTCTTCATTGTTAGTGATGGGAAAAGGAAGTGTGAGCCTGCGAATTGATGGAAGATCACACACAGTCAACGACGTCTATCTTGTACCTGAATTGACGAGTAATCTAGTCAGTGTAGGACAACTTGTAGAGAAAGGATGTGAGGTTTTGATGAAGCAGGGAATATGCAAGGTTATGGCAACAAAAAATGGCGTGAATACTACTATGTCCAGGTGTTTACAAACCATTACGACGAACGAGTTTCAACTATGGCATCGCAGGTATGGGCATCTCAGCTAAAAGGGTTTGAGAACGTTAAAATTTCAGAATATGGTGAAAGGAATACCATACTTAAAGACACCAGAAGAAGCTGCAAAGTGTGTGAGTTGTTTGGTGGGAAAACAACACCGAGAAAGTATCCCAAAGAAGAGTATGTGGTAGTCATCACAGAGACTAGAATTGATACATTCAGACCTTTGTGGTCCAATCTCTCCAATGTCAAACACCGATAAGAAATATATTCTTACTTTTATTGATAACTACAGCAGGAAAATTTGGATTTACTTCTTATCAAATAAATCTGAGACTTTTGTTTTGTTTACAAGGTTTAAAATTCAGGTGGAGAAGGAGACTGGAGAGACTTTGGTTTGTCTAAGAATTGACAGAGGAGGAGAGTTCATGTCAAATGAATTTAAATTGTTCTGCGATAAGACAGGATAAGCAGACAACTCACGACAGCATTCACGCCACAACAGAATGGAGTAGCCGAGCGTAAAAATTGAACGATCATGAATATGGTGCGAAGTATTCTAAATGACAAAAGGATCCCCAAAAGGTTTTGGACAGAAGCATCTAGATGGGTAGTACATGTACTAAATCGAAGTCCGACTTCTGTCTTAAAAGAAAAAACGCTTGAAGAAATGTGGAGTGGAGTGAAACCGACCGTGGATTATTTCAGAGTGTTTGGCTGTCTCGCATATGTACATGTTCCAGATCAGATGAGAAAGAAATTGGATGACAAGAGCACAACATATGTGTTAAACGGAGTAAGCCATGAATCGAAAGGGTATCGTCTATATAATCCAATTACCGAAAAGGTTATAACGAGTCGAGATGTTGTATTTGAGGAAGAAAAAGGATGGAATTGGGAGAAGAGGGTAGGAAACAAGAAGTGAAGAGTTAATTTGTGAGGATTTTGAGTTCGATACGGAGCAAAATGAAGAAGAGTTAATTCAAAATGAAGATGTTGATGCAAGATCAGCGGAGAATCTCCAAAATACACCAGATTTGACTTCAAGACCACGAAGACCACCATCTTATTTACAAGATTACACAACTGGTGAAGAATTATCCGAAGAAGATACTGAAAATTTGGTTATGTTTGTTGCGGTTGATGACCCAATCACATTTGATGAAGCAAAAGGAAATAATAAATGGATAAAAGCCATGAAGAGTGAGCTGGAATCAATTGAAAGAAATGGCACGTGGCATCTTACGGATTTGCCAGAAGGAGCAAAGAAGATTGGTGTTAAATGGGTTTATAAAACAAAATTCAACGAAAAAGGAGAAGTAGACAAATATAAAGCGAGACTCGTAGCTAAGAGTAATGCACAACAACAAGGCATAGATTACAACGAGGTGTTTGCTCCGGTAGCACGATGGGATACGATACGTATGATTATAGCTTTGGCTGCTCAAAAATCTTGGTGTATTTACCAATTAGACGTAAAGAGTGCTTTCTTACATGGTGAGCTTTCCGAAGACGTTTATGTGGATCAACCGGAAGGATACACAAAAAGGGGAGAAGAGCATAAATTTACAAGCTTGCAAAGGCTTTATACGGCTTGAAGCAAGCACCGCGTGCTTGGTACAACAAAATTGATGCATATTTCACCAAGGAAGGATTCCAAAGATGTGAATATGAGCACACACTCTTCGTCAAAATTGGAGAAGGTACTAAAATTCTCATTGTGTCTTTATATGTGGATGACTTAATCTTTACAGGGAATGATGAAACTATGCTTAAAAGGTTTAAATCATCCATGAAAGAAGAATTTGATATGACTGATTCGGGTAGAATGAAATATTTTTTGGGAGTTGAAGTAATACAAGATGCAAATGGGATTTTTATTCATCAGAGAAAATATGCTGGGGAGATTTTGGAAAGGTTTAATTTGCAGTATGGAAATGAGGTTAAAAATCCCATCGTACCAGAAACAAAACTCTCAAAAGAAGGTGATGGGCATAAAGTGGATTCAACATTGTATAAGCAATTAATTGGGAGCTTGATGTACATCACCTCTACAAGGCCTGATCTAATGTATGTGGTATGTCTATTAAGCAGATATATGGCGGATCCTACTAATCAACATATGCAGGCAGCAAAAAGAGTATTACGGTATTTGAAAGGCACTTTAAACTTTGGTGTATTTTACAAAAGAGGAGCTGTTGGTGAACTAACTGTCTACACGGACAGTGATTATGCTGGTGATGTGAACGATAGAAGAAGTACAAGTGGTTATGTGTTTCTTTTGAGTGGGGGTGCCGTAGCTTGGGCATCAAAGAAACAACCGGTGGTGACTTTATCTACAACGGAGGCGGAGTTTGTTGCTGCTGCATATTGTGCGTGTCAATGTGTTTGGATGAAGAGGAGTTTGGTTTAAAATAGTCAGGGAGTACTACTATCATGTGTGACAATAGCTCAACTATTAAATTGTCAAAGAATCCTATTCTTCATGGACGCAGCAAGCATATTGATGTTAGGTTTCACTTCTTAAGAGATCTCACTAAGGATGATGTTGTTAAGCTTGTTCACTGTGGAACAAATGAACAGATTACAGATATTTTAACTAAACCATTGTGTTTAGATGTCTTCGTTCGATTAAGGGAGAAGCTTGGGGTGTATGAAAGGATAAACTGAAATCTACCGTTTTCAGTTTAGGAGAGGCATTGTTGGGTTTGATTTTAGTCAATTCAGTTTGAATAAGTTCTTATTGATTGGGAGTCAATTAGCGAACCAAGTATTTAGGATGATTCTGTTAGTTTCCTGATTTTCTGCTTCACGTTATTGTAAGAAGACTAAGTTTTCATGTTTGTCTATTTAAAGAGCTAAGTCTCTTCGTTAATAAAGTATGGAAGCATCCACCTTTAGTGTGTGTATTCTCTAATTTCAACAGAACTATGATAAGTGTAGGAATTTTGTCGTCTATTTTTTGTTTTAAGGTGCATAAGAGTTTAAATTTTTTAGGTTTGAAATTTTGGGGTTTAAAAAATAATTTTGAAATGCGAGTTGATTAAATAGTGTATCGATAAAATATAGTATGATTAAATAATTTTTCCATAAAATTTTTAAATTCAAATTCTTTCTAAAATAATAACATAAAGGAACATAAATCTTTTTAAAAAGGGTAAATTTAAACAAAAGCTTTATACTTCAAACTATCTTGTTTTTTATTTGGAAGCATTAATATATATATATATATTTATATATTTATTTTTAGCAAATTTGTAAAATGAGTAGCTATTTTCGAGGCAAAGGGGTAATCGACCATTAAAGAGTTAAAAGCAAGAGTTGCTATATATAGAGAAGGATCGTCCAACACCAGTCAAATTGATCGTCCACAAAATTCTTATTTTCCCAAATTAAAAAATATTAAATTTGTTGTCCTGTCGGGAATGTTGATCAAATCAAATCGTTTTTGGTTCTGAATATTATTGGAACAAAATGGAGCAGAGAAGTGTGTTGTTGTCTGTGTTAGGTGTCGGTGTTGGGGTAGGAATTGGTTTGGCTTCCGGTCAGAGTTTAGGCAAATGGGCAAATGGGTCAGCTTCTGAGGAGGATGGCCTGACCGGAGCAAAGATCGAGTTGGAATTAGCTCGACAGATTGTTGATGGGAGACAAAGTAATGTTACCTTCGACGAATTTCCTTATTTTTTAAGGTATCTTCTTATGACGATTCAGTTTTGGTTTCATAAAATGGAGCTAAAGAAATATTAAACTAGAAAACACACCATATATATGAAGATTTATTTCGGAATGCTTTATTATAATTCCTTTATTTCTTAAAGCTTTTTTGTATGTTTTGCTTGAGATATCTTTTTGTTTGAAGTATTTTCGATGAAAGTTTATTTTTGGTTTTCGAAAAAGAAGTATTATATAATGTAACTATTCTAAAGTGATCTTTGAAAACTCTACAGATTTCATTCTGATGCATAAACAAAAATTTTGGATTATATTTTTTCAAGTGTTCTTAAGAGATTATGAGTTTTTCGTTTTAATAATTTAGTTTCAAAATGAAAATGTAACAATAATATATCCAAAAAAAAAAAATTTCATAAAAAAAGTTAACAAATCATTCGTGAAAGAAATATATATGTGCTATCATTTTATACACATAATAAATATTTAATCTAGATAAAATCGTGGTTATCATTAAAAATAACCTAAATAACTAAAATATTGGAAATTACAAAAATAAGTATCATTTTTAATTGGAAAAAATAATAACTTATTTTTGAATAATTAATAAAAAAAAAATATAGTATATTCTTGTAAGTATTTAAACGATTTTGTTTTTTAATTTTCTTTTAAAAAATTGAAGTAAACTATTGGATCTCTTCATATTTGGAGGTTAATATCTTACTCGCTGTTTATCTTTTTGACGTTGCAGTGAAAAAACACGGCTGTTATTGACAAGTGCAGCTTATGTACACTTAAAGCAGTATGATATCTCCAAGCATACACGTAATCTTGCACCTGCAAGTAAAGCCATTCTTCTTTCTGGACCTGCAGGTACTCTTTACTCTTTCTCTTCTTCGTCTTTCTTATTCAGACCAAAGTATCTAATTTCATCTCATATCTCTCTAGAATTTTATCAGCAAATGCTTGCAAAAGCATTGTCTCATTACTTTGAATCAAAGTTACTACTGCTTGATGTAACCGACTTCTCTATTAAGGTGAAATTATTGCTTATTTTTTCAATGTTTTTTCTGAAACAAAAAGCTTGTAATTAAGCTTTGTCTCTCACGTTCATGTTTACAGTTACAAACTAAGTACGGATGCACCAAGAAGGAACCTGTACGTCACTTTCCGATCTTAAACTTTATTGTTTAGACATTTCTTCCTGTGTTTCCTTCTTCAAAGTTAAAGAAGAATTCAGAAATGTGTTTTATGGTTTTTTTTTTCTTTAGCATAATGAAATTTTCTTTTAAGATTGGAAGATTAAATTTTTGAAAAAAATAAATTAAAACTACCGATAAAGATGATGATATTTTTGACGATGATATTCTTCATTCTTTATTTCATACTTGAAAAATGCAATTAAAAATGGTTTTAGTATTTGGTATTCTAGATAACTGTGTTATTTTTTTCTCTACTGTTTCTTTAGATTCACAAGAGATCTATTTCTGAGTTAACACTGGACAAAATGTCGAATTTGATGGGTTCTTTGTCTATGCTCTCTCAAAGAGAAGAGCCAAGAGGTAAGGACTTAACAAATTCTTCACATTTTCTTGTAGAAGTTCAAATACTTTTCGTTTTCCTTAACCCTTCTTGTTCAATTTTAGGGACTTTGCGCCGGCACACAAGCGGCAACGATCTTAGATCAAGGTAAAATTCTGCCTTGTAGCCTGTTTATATCCTGAACTTAGTAAAAATGGAGATAAACTGATATGATTTTGTGTAATGTGTAGAGGATTTGAGAGTTCAAGTCATCCTCCAAGACTTAAGAGAAATGCTTCTGCTGCTTCTGATATAAGTAGTATTTCTTCACGTTCTTCATCTTCTTTTTCAGGTAAAGAAGTAGTTTTTAGGGTTATTAAGATTGAGCGTTTTAAAACCACATATTTTAGATTTAATTTAAAAAACCCGGTTATTAAGATTTAGGGTTTAAAAAACTTATGGTTTAGAAAACCATTTTAAAAATTGAGGGTTTTTTTCATCCAATGGAGATAGCATATTCCCTTACTTTAATTATATTGAATATTGTTCTTAGATCTCTTCTTCATCTCTTAGGTTCAAGCAAACGCAATTCAAATCTGTGTTTTGATGAGAAACTCTTCCTTCAATCACTATACAAGGTACTAAACAACATAACCAAATCAAGAGATTGACATTTTCGTCGCGATTCTTGAAAACTAAAGGAAGTTTTGTTGATTACAGGTTTTGGTTTCAGTTTCTGAAACCAATTCTATCATCATATACCTAAGAGATGTTGAGAAACTTCTTGAATCAGAAAGATTCTACAGGTTGTTTCAGAGATTATTAAGTAAGCTTTCAGGACCGGTTTTGATTCTTGGGTCAAGATTACTTGAGCCTGAAGATGATTTTCAAGAAGTTGGAGAAGGGGTTTCTTCATTGTTTCCATATAACATTGAGATTAGACCGCCAGAGGATGAATCTCAGCTGATGAGCTGGAAAACAAGAATAGAAGATGACATGAAAATGATACAGTTTCAAGATAACAAGAATCATATAAGTGAAGTTCTTGCAGCTAATGATCTTGAATGTGATGATTTGGGTTCAATATGTCATGCAGATACAATGTTCTTGAGCAATCATATAGAGGAAATCGTTGTTTCTGCAATCTCTTATCATTTGATGCATAATAAGGAACCGGAATACAAAAATGGAAGGCTTGTTATATCTTCCAAAAGGTACTTAAACAACATTTCTTGATTCTTGATTCTTGATTCTTGATACTAAATTGAGTTCTTGTTAATTTGGAATAGTTTGTCCCATGGACTGAATATAATCCAGGATGGTAATAAATGCCAGGAGGGCTCCTTGAAGCTCGACATAAACACTGAATCTAAGGTTTTTCACTCTACTCATCTTGTATGCTTTTTGAATGCTTAAATTAGGGATTTGATAGTTTTGTATGAAATTTTATTATTTGTCTTGTTTCGAAATTTATGGACATATTTGCGAATACCTGAAATTTTTAGAACATTTGGAGATTTTTTATGGCTCTATTTAACATTATAAGATATATGTCTAAATCTAATAACATATGTTTAAGATAATTTGTTTTTAACCAAAACTATAAAAAGCTAAGTTATAAACTTTTTAAAATATATTTTATCAGAATAAGTTTTTGTTTTGATACGTCATGAAAAGTAACATAATTTTCTAAACAAAATTAGTGTTTGTAATTTGGTTTGTTTTGTGCGAATAACTAATTTCTCTATTTGTTTTGCTCTAAGAATTTATGAATATTTTCAATTACGGATATTCGAAATTTCCTCTATGTTACTTAAAAATTTATTCGTAAGTACATCGATCTATATTTTAAATATAAGTCATATAAAATTTTTTTTTGTCCCGTTTCAATATTAAACTATAAGTTATATATGAGATCATTTGTAGATCATGCCAAGTTTAAACTTTTCTTTAAATATATATGTTTATCACTAACAACAAAGAGTGCATACATGTGTGTACTGTATACACCTAACATAATCATCCGAACTAAATATAACAATTTACAAATCAACCGAAGTTATAAACTTTCTTAAATATATTTTATAGCTAACAATAAAAATTACATATGATGTTTCTATGTAACTTTATACACGTAACATAAGAATGGGTTCGGTTATCAAAACTGTTGTAACTTTAAGGGCTGCTCTTGATATCTGTTTTATCAGGGAAAAGAAGGTGAAGGGGAGGTTTGCTTAAAGAGTGATCCAAAATCTGAGACAGTAGCTGTTCCAGAGAACAAAGATGAGTTAGAAAAATCGACCCCTGCTGCGAAAAACGAAAGTCCTCTACCTCCAAAAGCACCTGAAGTTGTTCCTGATAACGAATTTGAGAAACGTATAAGACCAGAAGTTATCCCTGCTAGTGAAATTGGTGTGACATTTGCAGACATTGGTTCAATGGATGAAACAAAAGAATCACTTCAAGAACTTGTTATGCTTCCTCTTCGAAGACCAGATTTATTCAAAGGTGGTCTACTTAAACCATGTAGAGGAATCCTTCTGTTTGGACCACCTGGTACTGGTAAAACAATGTTAGCAAAAGCCATTGCTAATGAAGCAGGAGCTAGTTTCATCAATGTATCAATGTCTACAATAACTTCTAAATGGTTTGGTGAAGATGAGAAGAATGTAAGAGCTTTGTTTACTTTAGCAGCCAAAGTTTCTCCGACAATTATATTTGTAGATGAAGTGGATAGTATGCTTGGACAAAGAACAAGAGCTGGAGAACATGAAGCTATGAGGAAGATCAAAAATGAGTTTATGACACATTGGGATGGTCTTATGTCTAAACCTGGTGATCGGATTCTTGTTCTTGCTGCAACAAATAGACCTTTTGATCTTGATGAAGCTATCATTAGAAGGTTCGAGAGGAGGTTAGTTCTTCTTTATTATCTCTAACAAAGTTGGTCGTGAAGTTAAGCTACTTAAACTTGTACTTTGAGCTCTAGCGTTTATTTTTTATTTCGATTTGGAACCCTAAAACTTTTAGAAACCGGTTAAGGCTTGTGTCCCTACAAATTGCAAGCTCAGTCATGAAGCAAAGCTAGTTAAGTCCATGCTTTGAGCTCTAGGGTTTACTGTTACTTCAATTTGGAACCCTAAAACTATCAGGGTCAATCTTGAGGTCAAGCTAGTTAAGCTTGTGTCCTGAACTCCGGGCTAATTGTTTTTTTTTCGATTTGGGACTCGAATTTGCATGACCGACTTGAAACTCCTTTCACCTGAAACTAAATACATGCAAGTAATTTATGAGATGTTTTTCTGTTTTTGATTGGGAGTAGAATCATGGTGGGTCTTCCTTCAATAGAAAGTAGAGAGAAGATCTTAAGAACTTTATTGTCAAAAGAGAAAACAGAGAATCTTGATTTTCAAGAGCTTGCAAGAATGACAGAAGGTTACAGTGGAAGTGATCTCAAGGTTATTTTAGTCTTACTTCTTCTAAATCCCCTCTTTAAAACATGAATAACTAAACTCTTCTTGTCTAAACTGATTTAATTTTAATTTTGTACAACAGAACTATTGCATCACAGCTGCATATAGACCAGTAAGGGAGCTGATAAAGCAGGAAAGGCTTAAAGATCAAGAGAGGAAGAAGAGAGTGATTGAAGGGAGGAGTGTTTTAGAAGTGTCTGAACCCAAAGGAGAAGAAGAAGCTTCTTCTGGGGAGAGAGTTATAATTTTGAGACCTTTGAGCATGGAAGACATGAAATTAGCTAAACACCAGGTGAAAATTTTTGTTGTGAGGCTTGGATTGTTCGTTTGCTCGTCTTGGAGACGACGAGCGATACAAAATTCTGTTTGTTTTGTCGGCGTTGGTTCAACCACATGTTATTGAGACATGTCGGTGAAACATGCCGCTAGATAAATTTTGTTTGTTGTTGTCATATGTCGTTGTCGCTTGACGTTGGAATCTACAACACACAAACAAGCAGAGTGATGTTTGATACGATGTAAAAGGAAATTAATTAAGGTTTCCTTTTGTTGTGTGTGTTTCCAGGTCGCTGCTAGTTTTGCGGCAGAAGGAGCAGGGATGAATGAATTGAAGCAGTGGAATGACTTGTATGGAGAAGGAGGTTCAAGGAAAAAAGAGCAGCTTACTTACTTTCTCTAGGCGTTTTTATTTGTTCTTCTTTATCTACCACCATATTTGCTAACGTTTCTTGGCGCCCAAGAAAGCTTGTTCTGTTTTTGGGTTCTAGGTTTTTTTTTTCATGTATCTTGTTTAACATTAATTTGTGGAGATTTTTGTAAATATATCTTCTATATATTATTTGAGAAGTACCTTTTTGGAGGTACCCTCAAATTGACTTTTTATTTACAATCAATGCCATTGTAAATCAATTAAAAAAATATTGTTTATAAGGGCAAACTTAGAATAAAAAATTACACATTTATTTATTATTATTTTATAATTATAACTTACTTTTCATAATTTATTGGAACAATTATTAAAATACACTTTTAGATAGTGTTTTGATGTTTTTAAACTAAAGATTTGACATTCATTAAAAATACACTTAAAATAAGTTGTGAGTACATATTTACCCTTATTACAATTTAGAAACAATATATCATTAATTATATAAAATATATCATTAATTACAACAAATATATCATTATTCCTTAAATACATCAATATACTATAAATTACATGTAATTAAAGATATCATAATTAATTATATTTTAAT
>ASZG01036098.1:0-12653 GCA_000411095.1 Aethionema arabicum
TAACCCATTGGTTTTCAGATTTTCAATATATATATATATATATATAAGTATGTTATTTATTTTTTAACAAAAAAAAAGTATGTTATTTATTTAATTGGGTCCATGTATTTAAGTCACATGATGATAATTAATCTTCACACATGGACAAAAGGAAACGTGAATAGACTGCCAATAAATGAAAGTTATGTTTAAAATATTTTTAGTCTCTATTTTTCAAAATTGTGTTTTTTTTGCTAAAATTTTAAAAGTATTTTCCAATTGATAATGTTCATAACTTATAATTAATACAAGATTAAGTTTTATTTGATAGAGAAAAGTCAACTCAATTTTTTTTTTGGGTTTAAGGTTATTATTTTGTGTCTAATCACATAATACATGTAAGATATAAGTTAAGAAAATCATCATTCTATTTTTTTTAAATATATGTAATTTTTAAAATAATATTTTATATAAGCATTGACTTTTTCACATCATATCATCTCTCTTTTTCTAAAGCAATACAAAAACTAAAAAATCAATAATGTTCTGCATAGAGCTGGTCTAAAAAAAGAAATAATGTTTTTAAAATAAAAAAAATACTAATTATTTAGTATGTGAATATTTTGCATCCAAAAATTTATAAAAAAAATACTTAAAACACAAAGTTAGAATTTTATCGATAGACCATCGGAGCTAGCTAGTCGGGATGGGTGTAATTATTAACAAAAAATAATAGCAAGTCCATACAAAAAAAAAATAAAGTTCGATGAAATGTTTTAATGAAATTCAAAAAGTAGAATGAATATAAAATTTTTGGTACGTAGACTTGGCTGCTTAAGACCTTTTGTTGGTCTTACTGTAATTTGGGGTACACTAACACTAGTTTATTTATATTACTCCAATAATGAAAGACCCAATATTATTATTATATATTTAAATTTAAATTCCTCTAAGCATGCTATACCATCATTTTCTTAATGGTAAATGGTACAGAAAATATTCCTTTTTTATAGACCAATTTTAATAAATAAATCAATGTTAGTATGTAAATGTATGAATATGATAGTCATATCTTATCTTATCTTAGTCTTCAACCATGCCCGCACCAACTTCAAATAATTGCATAACTATAATTTCATCTATACAATTTTATATCTCATTTTATTTCCCTAAGGTACACTTTTCAAATAGTAGCATATTATTTATTGATTCACACCTATCTTTATTACATAGTAGTATAGAAAATTGATTTAAATTATAACACTACAAATTTAATGGATCAATTTATTTTTGTTATCAAACAACTAAACTATATATTATGAAAAAAAAAATACACAAACATAAATATATCACATTCTTGAGAATTCGGGGTAAGGACTATAAATCACTCTGATTTTTCAAAAAGCTAATAAAAAAAAATCACGTTATGAGAAAATTAAAGTACAAAGAAAAAAATAACAACTAAAATTAAAAAAAAAACAGAGTGATTAATCAACGGTGGTGACGACGTGGAAGAAGAAAATGATCTTTTCTAGAGCTAGGAAGATAAACAATGGATTCCGAAACGGCACAGCTTTTTCTACATGAACCGTACAGATTCATTAACCCTAATTTATCACCGAAACTGTTTTTTGACAATGCTTTACTCGATTCGCCTTGAGATCTTCTTAAACTCCTAAAATTACGATCGTCTTCATCACTGTTTTCTTCGTCTTTCGAACATTCCAATAACGCTGCAGCAAATGGATCTCCGACGGTTACGGAGAAGCTTTTCGTCTTCCGGCGGTGGTTTTTACCGGTGATCGGAAGGTAGTTATTCCGGTGAGGAGGGAGAGGTAATAATAGATCTGTAGATTCGTTTATTTTGCGGTGGTTAGAGAAATCTTTTGATTTTCCAGGAAGTTGTTCCCAGGAGAAGGGAACGCCGACTCCGAGTAGCCGGAAAGGCGACGCCGGAGAATATACCGGCGATTCATCAGGAAACCAAATGGATTTAGAAGAGGAGGAGGAGAAGGAAGAAGAAGAAGAGAAAGTTCTGCGAGATGAAGAATCCATGAGAGGATTTGATTTCACATATCACTAATTTCTCTGTTTCTTCATTTTTAAGGTGTGGGGAAAATGTGAGGGTAGAATTGTCAATTTGATTAATTATGATTACTTCGTGAGTTCGTGACAATTAAAAAGGCAAAAGATAATTATGACGTCTATTTATATGCTTCTTTAATAGGCCGTTTATTTATACGCTCTGAAATGAAAAATGAAAACGCATAACGACGTCGTTTTATGTCTTAAATGAGGGTTAAAATTGTAATGTACGTTAAGGAAGTCGAATAGGCACTATTAACAACTGTAATTAAATCGAATTTCACTATTATTATTGATTTTTTATTCATTAATTAAATTTATTACTATGTTGCTAATTTTTTTCTCTAAAAACCTAAAACTATTTGATCTCAAAATCCCCCATTATAAATGGTTGACTTTTGTATGACTTACCAGTCAAATGTGACGGTCCAGTCTTTTAATTATTTGGATTTCAATTAAGTATGAATAAAAGTAGGTTATGCATATTTATTTCATTATACAGATTTACTAAGAATTGATGCATCAGAAAGCAAATTAATTTATTTTCATATTCGATCTTAATATAAATATTAATGCATACTTTTGGAGGATTAGTCTTGAATTTTGAAGATATAGCCTCTTGTGACTTATGACTTATGGTCATTAAATTTATATGATAATTACATTTATGTATGTGTGATAAACAATATGTGACATTTAAATTAAGAAATAATAATATTTGTTGCCGATAAGCATTAAATAGTAAGACAAATTATGATGTGACCATCTTATTGAAATTAAATATGATTGCGAGAACACTAGAGAAATTTAGATAGAGTTTTCAGAATATCACTGCTCATTATTTTGTTTTATTCTTTCAAAATATCATCTGTTAATAGTTCATGTATCTTTTTTAATATTGCATATTGTACTTGTATACATATATATACCCACATATATCTTAATAGCAGATAAGATTTTTTTTTTAATATTTCATAAAAAATAGCATAATCTAGTATATATTTAAGATGAAAGGGTAGCTTTAAAAAGTGTTTAACATGGAAATATTTTGTCTATAGTTTGCATATTTGTCAAATTAATCTACTAAAAATCAGTAAACTATAATATATATACACACTAATTCTATTTTTCTTGACTGACAAATAAAAATTGAATCCAAATCTTTACTTCAACTTTTGAGAAAAAGAAAATGAGTAATAGGATATACTACTATGATATATCCAAAACATTATAAGATACACACACATATCTTTATTTATTTATTTTTTCGCTAAATATCAAGACTAACTTAAATCTTACTTATGAACGAGTATATATATATATATATACATATATGTATTTACAAAATATGTATATTTCGCCAAATTTTTCATATGTTTGTTTTTATTTATAATTAGGTCGACCATTGCCTTTTAGCTACTATTTTCTTAAGCAAATCAATATCATTTTTATTTACTTCAAACTAAAATTATGTATATATATATATGAGTGATTTAAAGTTGTAAGTTTCATCTGAATTTTCCTCCTTCGGGCCTGACTGGTTTAAACGCTGCGGTTGCGGTTTGCGGTTGCGGGAGTTTGCGGAAGCGGGCGGTTGCGGTTGAAAGCGGAATTTGGCTGTTTGTACGACTGGCGTAGCGATTGAGAGCGAGTATGTTTGCGGGATAATTTTGACTAGTTTTTTAGCGGGTCTGAAAGCGGTTCAACAAAAAATTACTAAATTAAACATAATATATAATACTTAAAACACTCATAACTATAGTAAACACGACAAATTATATTGTATATATTATTTTGATGAGAATATCTGTGATTAATAGATTTTTAAAATTGATATTCAAAAAATATAACTAATATTTGTCAATAAAAAAATTATAATGAAACATTATAATTTTAAAAAAAATTTAATCTTATTTTTATTTTTATTAAACATGATTTCATTTTTATTTTTCATTAATATATTGATTTATTTAATTTAATTTTAATAATTTTTTTTTCCAACCGCAAACGTCCGTAACCGCAAACGCAAACAGGAAGGAGCTTTTGGATTTCAGCGGTTCAGAGCGATACACGGCGATACACAGCGGTGGGTATGATTGGTATCAATCGTCGAAAACCGCTAAAAACCGCAAACGCAGCCGCAGTAACTCCTAGCGGGTGAACCAATCACCACCATAGTCTTTTAAACGGTACTTTAAAAAAAAAAGTTAATGATAACATTTACTTAGCTCATAATTGTTTTAATTAAGATAACGAAAAAAATATTAAATCTTCTTCCAAAAAGTAATATTTTTGTGTTAAAATTATTATTTTTTCTCAGAATTATTTATCACTTAGTGGTAATCGTAAGAAAAAATCAAACCAAAAAAAAAAAAATTCAATTCTATAATATTAAAGTCCAAGTGGATAATGAGGTCCCAACAAAGCTTTGGCCCAATGTATCTTTATTTCCTTGTCCAATGACTAAAAAAACAAACAATTTAAAATTTTCAGCGATTCAATATATTTAGTTTTTTTTTTTCTATATATCATTTTTGAGCTTGCCTATTACGTACAATGCAATAATTTTGTGATTTTAAATTATATAGATTAATATTATAGATGCCATACAATTTCAAAGACAACTTAGCCTCTTTTCATAACTATATATCAATAAATTAAAATTTAATATTTCTAAAATGTATTAAACAGATTGAAAATATTTTAAATATGTTTCAAGGAAACTTAACTCGTCCGTATTTTCTGTATTTGAAAATATTATTCACTTATATATCCAAAATGATCAATGTGAATACTAAATAATCATTTTGAAAGTTGGATAGTCCTAATCCTCATGCTCCAAACATGAAGAATATCAGTTTAAGTATCACACGACTTATAATCTCATCTTATTTCACTACAATGTCTTATGTAAATATATATATATTTACATAAGACATAAGTTAATTAACTAATAACTATATATTAACAAGAGACCCTAAGGATATGCTCTCTAGCTAAGAGTATAAAACATTAAAACTTATTTTTTAGGATAATCATTTGGTATATAAGTTGACTTTATGCCTCTCAATAAACAATATAGAAATCAAATATTTTTTTGTACGATTTTATTCTATACTCTATACAAAAATATAAAAAAACAATAATACGCTCACTTTTTTTTTGTTAAACAATAATACGCTCATTTTAATATTGGTTTTTTTTACATCCAAATTCGATAATTTTAATGAAAAAAGGGTAAAAGATATAATATTGTTCTAGAACAATTTATATATAGCAAAATTCTTACACTACCGAAATTTAAACAAAAAATTAAAAAACCATATTGAAAAAGACTAATCAGTAAGAGAACGTTAACAAGCGACCTTAATTTAGCAATTATTTAATTACGATACACGTTATTAACGTAATGATTTCTAGGAATAAAAACCAAAAACATAGAAAAAAACATGATAAAAAACAACCTAAAATTATGTTTGCGTACTAATATTTTTTTACATGATGTGATATGCATATATCACCATATAATAAACTTAAATTTACACGAAAATACGAATTTTGGAAGATAATAAGGGAAGATGCATTTAAACCTACGATGACACAATCGATCTAATTTCAGAATAAAGCAAAATAATATGAGTTTGTTTTTATTTATTTCGTAATTCATTGTACCGTTAAAGCCTCTAGCTGTCACAGAGGGTTACCTGTAAAGCAATCGGAGGGTATATTCGAGATATAATGCAAAGAAAAAAAGAAAACAATAACAATCGCTAAATAAAGAAGGGCTGAAAAAAAGCTAAGGACTTTTCCGCGACTTGATTCCTTTCAGCGTTTGCCAGCTGGCGTTTAGCGTTTGCCACGTGTTATTATCTCTGTGACCATTCTCTTTGCTGACGTGGCAACCCCCACTTGCTTTCTTTCTCCTTAAATAAGCCTCTCACCTTCCCACCTCCCCTTCTTCAGACCCCTCCTTCACATCTCTCTTTTTCCGTTAACGTCCGCCGTCGAAGTAATAATAAATAAATATTAATTTAAACGGAAGAATAATGTCAGGTTTTGACGGCGTTGAAAATCAAATCAACGGCTCAGATTCATCGCCTCGTCCTCTTCAAGATCTTCCTCACTCTTTATTATCATCTCCTTGTTTCCCAATCACTCTCAAGGTATTTCCCCACCAAATCTCTCCAGATTTTGCTTTCGGTTTTTTGAATTTTCAACACTAACTCTGTTTTCTCGATTTTTGATTAGTTCATCGATGTTTGTTACCGAGTGAAGATCCACGGGAAGAATCACGATTCCGGTACGATCAAACGAATCTTCGGACTAGGGAATCAACCTTCTGATGATACTGAATCCGTTACTGCAACGGAGGAGCGTACGATTCTCAGTGGAGTCACTGGGATGGTTACACCTGGTGAGGTTCTCGCGGTGCTTGGACCATCAGGGAGCGGGAAATCGACGCTACTCAACGCGGTTGCAGGGAGACTCCATGGATCAGGTCTCACTGGAAAAATACTCAACAACGATGGAAAACCAACGAAACAGACACTAAAACGCACCGGATTCGTCGCACAAGACGATCTCCTCTACCCTCACTTAACCGTCAGAGAAACACTAGTTTTCTGCGCCTTACTACGTCTCCCTGAAACCTTAACCAGAGACGATAAAATCAGAGCAGCAGAATCAGTCATATCAGAGCTAGGTCTCACAAAATGTGAGAACACAGTCGTCGGTAACACTTTCATTAGAGGGATCTCAGGCGGTGAAAGGAAACGAGTGAGCATCGCTCACGAATTACTCGTAAATCCCAGCTTATTGGTCCTAGACGAGCCAACTTCAGGTCTCGACGCAACAGCTGCTCTAAGACTAGTACAAACCCTAGCCGGACTTGCTCACGGGAAAGGGAAAACAGTGGTGACGTCAATTCACCAGCCATCGAGCAGAGTATTTCAGATGTTTGATACTGTACTTCTTCTTAGTGAAGGACGTTGTTTATATTTCGGGAAAGGAAGAGACGCCATGGATTATTTCGATTCCGTCGGATTCTCGCCGGCGTTTCCAATGAATCCAGCCGATTTCCTTCTCGATCTTGCAAACGGTACGCTCCATTTCACAGATTTCCAATTTCTGTCATCATCTAATTGATTAATCTGATTTCCATTGCTTCCATGATTAGACCTATGATTCGATTTCACTAACGAAATTAAATGTTATCTGCGTGAAAATATTCTGACAAGAAATTGACTGATGATAAGACAAAAAACTTTTATAAAGAGAGTGATCTCTATAAATTATAAATATTTATTTATGGGATCTTAGAAAAAATGAATAATGGTCATGTGAGAGGAGGTAGATATTTGTATAAAAATACTTTGAAAATAACATCTATAGAGTATAGATAGACCCAACATAGAGTAATAAATGCGTAATTTAATATGATCGTTATCGTCGACGTACGATGAAAACTATAGAGATGCATCTCTCGTTGACGGTGGTCGTGCTTTGTGTATGTGTTTTGTGGGGTGTTGAGGAGTCTTAATTATAATTAATTAATAATTTAGCTTTTTTATAATCTAGTGCTAATTCATAGCTAATTTCTTTATTACGGTTATAAATATATACTTTTTTTTTATTTCTTTTTTGGGGTGAATGGACTTCAATAGCATCTTATTTTTTCCCTAATAGTTTTCATTATTTAAATAAAAAGTTGATAACAGAAGAGTGACTTTTTGACGTTAATAATTATGGGCAATTGGGGGATACGTGTTATATATGTCTTTCTTGTAGGAAGTATATATTATATTTATATATATATAATATAGACACTCATCACATTTTTTGAGTCTTGGTTATGAAATTTTAATTAAATAAAGTTTCATATAAAACCATAACATATTTTAGTTTTAGTTTTTGGGGTAGAAATAGAAGAAGAAAATGGTTTCATTTAATGAAAATGGGTTTATAGAAATCACCACGTGTCAAATGATGACGTATGAATATTGCATTTTCTGTTTCTTCTTTTTTTTCCAACTTTTTTCAACTTTTATTCAATTTCGTTCTCTTTTTTTGCACTATCCTTTACTTTTTTCGTTTATTTTTCTAATTTTATCTCTTCTTTTTTCCTTTTTTATTTTAAATATTTTTTCCTATAATTCTTATTCTCTTTAACTTTTTATGCTCCACGCGTCGCATAGGCGCGTGGTTCAGATCTGTCTTGCACTTCCGTATTTCCATATGAATCTTTAATTTCTCAAACTTTTACTTTAAAGACGGTAACCGCTTCAAAAGGAATCAATCACACGCGCTCCTCCAGCGCGTGGTTTCACCCTCTCTTTCCTTCTCAATCCTCATCGAACCAATAAACACCCCTTTTTAATAGTCTCCTTTGCATGATTACAAGAATTCATTATTGATATTTTTCAAAATAATAAATAACATAGGAAATGAAAATATTAACATAAAAATAGTCATAAGTCAAAATATTAATCTTTAATTTTATTTGGCTATCTAACTTTTTATTGTTTCTTGGAACTTATAACTTATACGAAACAAGAAAGTCAGTACCACATAGTGGTACGATTTGTTTTGACATTTACGTGCATGGAATGTAATACATGGACCATATTAAATTGGTGTATTGTTAATGCTATATATGGTCCATCATCACACATGATTACATAGTTTATTAGTATATCACTAGTTGGAGATAGATTCCCAAGACCAAGTACGGTTCATTGGTCCACGTCGTTGACTTTCCATTTTTGTTAGGTTTTAGTATTAATTAAGACTAACATCCGTACTTATTACACATATGTGTGTATGTATAATATGTGTATATGCTATGCATGCACATGGACATGAAGTGGATAGTTTGGTGACGACATAGTCTGTGTAAGAAGGCATTAATAGAATATGGAGAATAAAAAAGGGCACATAGATAGATATAGTTTGTTGCGCACGATCTATAATATTTATAGTATAATGTTACGACTTAATTAATTTAATAATTTTGGTGGGTATTATGTTCTTTGTCTCCACGAACCATATGCTTCCTATTCCATCTTTCTTTGTGTTATTATCTTCATCAAAAACATAAAAAGTCCCATTATTTTGGACCTTGATCATATATAGTATATTTATTTATACATGTGTGGTTTTCTAGAGGTGAAAAAAGTTTAAAGTTATTGTTTGACTAGCTAAGACTATTTGGTATGTTTTGTATTAGGAAAATGTTAGATATTAGTATTAATTACTACTTGTCTACGTCAAATTAGAACACTATAATCCACTTGCATCTAACTTATTTGATCAATTTGGAAGAAAAAATAACAAACATAAATAAGTTTGTTAAAAATTCCAAAATTATTGTTATTTTTGTCAAAAGTTGACTTTTGCGCATTTGTTGATTACACTTGTCGATTATTTGACTATTGGTTGTTCATTATTTTATTAACTTTCTAGGATTCAATTTCAATTTGATTAGAGAAGAAAAACATACCACGTGTTGGAAACTACATTATTCGCCTTACTATTTTCATATGCTTATCTTTAAAAATAAAAAAGTTAATCTCTAATAGATAATTTGAAAATCAAAGCTTTCTGTTTTTTTTTTCAAGAAAGCTTTCTGTTTTTTGATAATGAAAATCAAGCTTTTCTTTCTTTTTTTTGTTTATTTTATATATTTTTTAAATTATTTATTTATATGAAGAAGCGTAGCAGTGCTTTTTATTTTTTTTCGTGGGTGGACTCTTTCGCCTCTCCACCTTGATTGGTCAGCTTTTCTGCAAATCCGATCTCCATCACTCATTAACTAATTAATTTATTAAATAGTAGTATAACATATTTACTTTTATTTGATTAATTAAACTAATGGGTCCATTATAGAGTTTTAATCTGTTTAAAATATCTTTGTTGGTTAGTCCAAAGAAGACTATTGGTTGATTCATTCTTAGCTTCTGTTCGGTTTAATGCCACCTTTAAATCGTCTCACTGTCTTTTCCTTTCTTTTTATTTTATTATTATAAAATAATAAATATTTGATTAGCCAATTAAATTTAGATTTTTTGGATGATATCCCGAGTGGTTAGTTTCGTCACTGTATTGTTTTGTAGAAATACTTAGGATTTAATTGGCTAAAATAAACAATTCTTGAGTTGGTTCTTTTGGATTTATCATCGCAGTGGATCGAGTCATTGATACATCTTATGCACTAGTGTTAAATTAGCAATATAATGATAATTTTAGCTCTAATTATTAAATTATATGTAATTTCTAAAAGCTAATTGGATTTTATCTATCTTTAATTGTTGTAGGAGTTTGTCAAGTGGATGGTGTAACTGAACGGGAAAAGCCAAACGTTAGACAAACGCTGGTCGCGGCTTACGACACATTGTTAGCCCCCAAGGTCAAAACTGGCATTGACGCGTCTTATTCTTCACAAGAAAACGCGCGTTTGGGCAGAACGCGACATAACACTTTTGCTGGAATATCAGCTGGTCTCAGGACGTGGTTTAGTCAACTCTGCATTCTCCTCCATAGACTTTTAAAAGAACGCCGTCACGAATCTTTTGATAGCCTTCGCGTTTTCCAAGTGATCGCAGCTTCGTTACTCTCTGGCGTTATGTGGTGGCACTCAGATTATAGAGATTTACATGTAAGTTTCATTTCATATTTAACTGTTTGGATAGCATTTATTATAGTATTTTAGACCTTAAACTATACTTGTTTGGTAAAAAAACTTCAACTTTAAAAACCGTTTTCAAAGTTTGAATTTTGATAATCGGGTTTTACGTCGTAAACTTAACAACAAGGTTTTTTTAACCGAAATCTTAAATTTAAACTTGAATTATAGTATAATTTATTTAAATTATATTTTTTGGTTAAATTTTGAAATTATGATTTAATTTAGTATTCAAAGTTTAATTTTGGTTTTAAAAAATCGATTGCATTTAAAATTTTGGTTATCAAAACTTAGAGTTTAATAAACAATTTTGATAGTTGAGACTTTTTTTTTCTCCAACCGGAGATAGTTTAAGATCTATAATACCATTATCTCTAATTATCATAACATTTCATTAACTTAATCAAGGTTTTTGTAACATATTGCAGGACCGACTAGGCCTACTTTTCTTCATCTCAATCTTCTGGGGGGTACTTCCGTCATTTAACGCAGTCTTCACATTTCCACAAGAACGCGCAATCTTCTCTCGTGAACGCGCGTCCGGTATGTACACACTCTCCTCTTACTTCATGGCTCACGTACTCGGATCACTCTCCATGGAACTCGTTCTCCCAGCAGCGTTCTTAACCCTAACTTACTGGATGGTCGGTCTCCGCCCCGGGATGGTCCCATTCACCTTAACCCTCTCCGTTCTCTTACTCTACGTCCTAGCTTCCCAAGGCCTTGGCCTTGCCTTAGGCGCTGCAATCATGGACGCTAAAAAAGCATCAACGATTGTAACAGTAACCATGCTTGCTTTTGTATTAACCGGAGGTTACTACGTTCATAAGGTTCCAACGGGAATGGTGTGGATGAAATATGTTTCCACAACGTTTTATTGTTACAGGCTTTTGATAGCGATACAGTACGGTACAGGAGATGATATATTGAGGATGTTTGGATGCGAGGATAAGGGAGGACGGCGAGAGGTCGCGGCGGGGTGTAGATTTGTGGAGGAGGAAGTGATCGGAGATATTGGAGAGTGGACAAGTGTTAGTGTTTTGTTTTTGATGTTTGTTGGGTATAGAGTCTTGGCTTACTTGGCGTTGAGGCGTATTAAACGTTAAAAAAGAATGGTGAGTGAGTAAAATTAATTTCTTTAGGGTTTTAATTTTTAATCAAAAATATTAATCCGTCATTAATTGTAATTTTGCGATTTTTGACGATGTGTAGATGTTTAGTTTGTGTTTATGGTTTACCTTTTGTTAAATAAAAAAAATAACGAGCATTTTTAGTTTTATCATTAACAAGTTTAAATAAATTAATATATTTGTATGTTGTAAGGTTACTTTAATTTTTAATTTTATATGTCAAGGATTGGCTAATTACATGTAGATAGATAAAGTCAAAATAATATTCCTTCCGTTTTAAAATACTTTTTTTTAGATATTTTACACCAATTAAAAAATAAGTAATATAGATAATTTTAAATTTTTCTGTAATTTTCTTATTTTCCTAATTTTATTTAATTTCTATAATCAATCAAATAACAACTAATAAAATAATAAATCATTTAAAATTCACATATTTAGACATTTAAATAAATTAATTTGTTGACAAAAAAAAATAATTTACATCAAACAAATATAAACATCAAATAAAATGAAATAACTTTTTTTCTAAAAAGAATTTAAATTAACCAAATATAAAAAAACATGAAAAAAAAAATAATTTCTAAAAGACCAAGTAATATAGGAATAAGAGTCTATTTTCACATAAACTTTCTCCAACGGATCTATTTCCCCCTAAATTTTTGAGTACTTCGTTTTTCTCCACAAACTTTGATCTCTCTTTCTATTTCCACATGAACTTTTGATTTATTTCAACTAAACTAATTTATTTAAATAAAAACCAACAAAAATAAACTAAA
>ASZG01036099.1:0-12757 GCA_000411095.1 Aethionema arabicum
GATCGGACTTCATAATTCCGGCATTTTATCTTCCTAACTTGAACGGGCTCGGCTGGGGCTTTCCGAAAAGTGGTTATGGGCCACGTAGTTCCTTACGGTTCAAAAGTTATGGCCATTTGAACATTTGATCGTCATTTCGCCATTTTTTTGCCTCAAAACTTCAACCGAAGCTCCAATCTTCGCTCCACGTCTTTTGCACCTAATAAGTCCTTAAACCCAAGAAAAACTCGAAAAACAATGGAATACATCGACACAAAAATAGCCAAAAACGCATTATATCAGTAATGATGAAGTTTTAGGCATAAAAAATTTGAGAGCATCAAAAAAGTCTCAGGCTCAATTTTAAAAAAATTTCAAATTTAGTTTATAACTCGCACAATTTATGATATTTTTCGGCCCAGTTTTAAAAAATTTTCACTTGATTTAAGAGAAGACATTATTTTTTTTTTCTTTAACTTTGGGACCGACCCTGATAACACTAATTAATTTTTTTTAACACTATTAAGTTACAAAACAAGTTCTAAAAGTATAATATTTCATGGAGTCATAAAGCGTAAATATTTTACCATTTGGGAATGCCATAATTAAATTCCAACTATATTTGAAATATTATTTAGGGGAATTTTTTTAAAAAAGGAGAGGAAAAAAAAAGAAAAAAGTGCATATGTTGGAAATTAAAATATGAGAGTATTTTTTTGACAACAAAAAATGAGAGTATTTATATGGAGTACAAAATGATTTATATGTATTTTACTATTTTACCCTCTATCCTCTCCATTTTTTCCCTCCGGGATTCAAATTCCGATTCAGATCGAAAAAGTCACCCGAAGATCCGTTAGGGTTTTAGCTCTCAGTTCACAATGGTTCGAGTAGCGGTTCTCGATGATGGTAATCATGCCGTTGAAGGTTCGTATTTACTCTTTGCTTCTCAAATCTCACTTACGATTCCATTTTAAAATTTGAAGTAGAGAGCTCAAATCTCGAGATTTTCTTTCAATCCTATTTTCAAATGGTATTTGTTCCCATTTCGAATCTATACTGAGTATCGGTGTCGAATTGAGAATCTTTGGTAGTTATTCGTTTTCGTATTCGTATTTGGGCACTTGAATTCTGCACGCGGTGACATTTTGATGTCGAAATTTAGGGTTTGCTTCTGTTTCGTTTGATTGTTCATATATACGAATACTCGGTTTATTAAGTTTCGCTTGAAAATTTCGTTGAAATTGGTAGGTGTTCCTAATAACAAATCAAAAGGAGAGAAGATTGTTGTGGAGCCTTCTATGAATAGTGCACAGAGAAGAAAACTGGCGGATATTAGCAACTTGCAGAATCAGAAAAAACCAATGATTCAGGGAGCTACAGTAGTTTCTTCCAAAGAATACGTTGAAAGACTTCAAAAGGCACAAACTTAGTATTTTCTTGTGTGTTCATGGAAATGTTTATGACATACTTTGTGGTCTTTTGGTTGTGTTTATTAAGGCGAATAATCTACTTGGTTTTGCAGGAAAACATGACACTGCTGAAAGTCCTCATGGAGAGAAAGTATAGATCTTCTTTTTTTAGAGTATATGCAACTAACTTGTGAGTTTGTGTAATTTTTGTTGTTGTTTAACACTTGTTTTGTGACAACAGCAAAATTATCGAGCTAAGTGGGGGTGAGCTTCAAAAACTTAGGATTAATTTACAGAAGGTTCAGGAACAGAATTTGCAGCTTGCCCAAGCAAACACTCATATGTTGGCTGTATGTCTCATCTCTGCATGATTCAATTGAACATGATTGTGGAAAGTATATGGTTACGGTGTGATTTCAAATTCATGATTCCGTTTTTTTTCTCTTGACAGGAGATCAACACAAACAAAGACCGAGTATGCTTATTCTGAAACCCAAGTTGGTCAAACAAAAACTTGTTTGATCATTGATTATAAGTTACTTAGCTGAAATTTTCTTTGTATTTCAGCTTAAGTCACTTCAGCATGAACTTGGTTGCAAGAATGGGTTACTCATGGCCAAGAAAATTCAGCTTGAGGTATGTTATCAATTTGTAACCACCATTACCATTTAGAAAGTTATATACTTTAGAATTTGTCGACTCTTATTTCCAGGAGCAAACCCTTCCAAGTACACATCACGCATCAGAGGACAAGGTACCATTCTGCTTTTGCTTTTGTGACCTCTTGAAACCATTATATGCTACATTGTTTATATGCTTTTCTTTTGTATTGTTGTGACCTTCAGGCTGACGCAAATGCTCCTGACGTGTCTTATGCATCAAATGGCATGAATCCTAAGAATGATAAGCGAAAGCAACAGTCACGCATAAAATGTAATCTTTTTCAGTTTAAATTAATTGTGGATTTAGGATCCTCTTTAAGCTTACTTGCTCTTTTATTGTTTTATTTTCAGCTTCAGAGAGCTCCAGCGCCAAGTCAGTGCAACTAAATGAGATAGCCAACAAGAAAAGGTCCAATATCTTTCGTGCTTAGTCTGCCTAATGTTTCATCTATTAGTTTGTAAAGACTTTTTTGCAATCAAGTTATCCTGGATTTGGTGCTTTTATTTATAGGAGGGTTTCTGGAAGGAGAAATACAGCCAATTCCGAAGTAATAGACGTCATTGGTAGACCCGCAGAGACATCTCTGACTGAAGACACCATTGACAACAAGCAGTTGGTCTCTGATAGTGACAATGCTAATAAGAAGTTGGTTCCTGATGCTGGAAACCGTATTAACGATAGCGTTCACAGCAAGAGGTTCATCTATTCACTATAAGATGACTTTTTTCTGTATTTGACTATCTCATTTATGTCTTAATTTTCACTTGATAGTGCGCGAATTGAACTTCAAGTAACCAGACAAACAGAAAACTTGCATGCAGTGACTGATGCCAAGGAAACTATAGAGACTGCAAGGTTGTTAGTGCCTTCCTACAGGTTTCAAATTAGAACTAACATTCTAGTGGCAATGACAATTGAGTTTACACTTTCTCTGTTTTAATCTTCAAGCAGGATCTCTGTTAGAAGGCGTTCTGCTCGATTAACGCCTCAAGACCCTATACCATCTGAAAGCTTCCATCAGTCATATGAAAACATAGAGACAACCAAGAAAAGGAGGTCTGCAAAGACTGCATCAGACCCTATTTACAAGTATTGTTCCCTTGAAGGTTGCTTAAAATGCAGTTTTTTATCGTGCAGGGTTTCTTCGAGAAGACAATCTGCAATGTTCGATTTCCAGGAGCTGGAAGTGTCTGAAAACTTGAATGGTTTACATGATGATCAAGAGACTGCTGGAAATCCTGGGTTTGTAGAAACATATGTTCTTTTTAGGATTCCCTCCTGTTCTGTGAATATTGCCGATTTGGTTAAACCCCCAACTTTAAAAATGATGTTATAGACCCTGAACTTTGATAACCGGATTTTTTAGCCCTACCAAATTTTTTAAATTAAAATTAAACTTTGAACATAAATTTAAACCATGATCTAAATTTGGATTAATTCTATTATAATTTCAAGTTTAAATTTGAAATTTCGCTTTAAAAAACCTGAGTATTAATTTAAGGTTTAAAAACTCCAGTTATCAAAGTTCAGGATCTAAAAACTATTTTTAAAGTTGGGAGTTTTTACACCAAATCGGCAAAGTTTAGGATCTATTTGACCATTTTCCCTATATATTTCTGTATTTCACTATCTCATTGTTGCCTTAATTTTCATTTGGTAGTACTGGAATTGAACTTCAAGAAATCAGACAAACAGACAACTTTCATGAGGTGACTGATGCCAAAGAAACTAAGGAGACGGCAAGGTTTGATAGTGTCTTCCTACGGGTTTCTACTTTCTAGTGGCAATGACAATTGAATTTTCAGTTTCTCTGTTTTGATTTTCAAGTAGGGTCTCTGCGAGAAGGCATTCTGCTCGAATAACTTCTCAAGATCCTAAACCATCTGAAATCTTCAATCAGTCATATGAAAACATAGAGAAAACCAAGAAAAGGAGGTCTGCAGAGGCTTCATTAGACTCTATTTACAAGTATTGTTCCCTTAAAGGTTGCTTAAAGTGCAGTTTTACATTGTGCAGGGTTTCTTCGAGAAGACAATCTGCAATGTTCGATTTCCAGGAGCTGGAAGTGAGTGAAAACTTGAATGGCTTACATGATCAAGAGACTGCTGGAAATCCTGGGTTTGTAGAAACATATGTTCTTTTTTAGGATCATCTCCTGTTGATTGATAGCTTATTCATAAACTAATTACACTTACGCCAGCTCCTTTTTATGCTTTATTGATGCAATTTCAGATGCTCTGCAAGTACACAATCCATCGAGTCTAAACCTGAAGCAGTAAAACCAGATGTAAATATAGAGAAAGCCAAGAAAAGGAGGTCTGCAAAGGCTGCATTGTACCCTATTTGCAAGTATTGTACCCTTAAAGGTTGCTTAAAATGCAGTTATATATCGTGCAGGGGTTCTTCGAGAAGAGAATCTGCAATCTTTGATTTCCAGGATGTAGAAGTGGCTGAAAACTTGAATGGTTTACATAATGATCAAGAGACTGCTAGAAATCCCGGGTTCGTAGAAACATATGTTCTTTATATAAAAGAAAAAACTAAGTACACTGACGCCAATTCCTTCTTTTGCTTGATTAATGCAATTTCAGATGCTCGGCAAGTACCCAATCCATCGAGTCTAAACCTGAAGCAGATGAAACCATAAACGAAAGTAAAGAAACAACCAAGAAAAACAGGTGCGTAATACCTTGTACCCCGAATTTTTTCTATTTGGTAAAAAAACTCTCAACTATCAAAATATTTTTGAAATTCTTACAACCTCGATTTTTAAACTCTACCGGATATTTAAAATCAAAATTAAACTTCAAACACAAAATTAATCCACAATATCAAAATTTGTGCCAAAAATATGATCCAAATTTGGAATAATTTAACTATGTTTGAGATTTCGATTTAAAAATCTCGGTTATTAAAGTTTAGGATTTAATAGTAGAGGGTTTTTTTTAACACTAAATGGAGATAGTTAAGGGTCTAAAATACCATTATGCATTATCCCAATCTTGTATTGTACATTCCACAGAATTCAAACTTAAAAAAACTTTTACTTATCTTGATTATATACTTGACAGATTCGCTTTAAGAAAGAGTAACCTTCAAAGAGCTAAATCTGCTGCTAACAAAGACAGATCATTAGATCCTTCTTCAAACAACAACAAAAATGTTGATGAATCTCATAAAAAACCATCTTTGACTTCAATGGAGGAGCATGAAAAAGAATCAAAGAAGAAAGTTGAAGAAACAGAGGAGATGATGAGAAGAACATCTGTTGGAGGAAGACCTTTAAGACAAGCTGCTGGTAAAATCCAAACATATAAAGAAATTTCACTAAAGGAAAAGATGCGACGATAATGAGAAGAAGACGAAATCATCAAAATGGTAAAATTCTCTTGAAATCTTTAATCTTTTGAGCTTTTCTTTAATGTTTTGATTGATGAAAATGGTCAAAATGTATATTCATTAGGTATTATTGTGTTTTGATTTTTGTTGTCGTTGTTGTTTTGTAAGCAGTAATGATGTGAGCATTGGAATATATTAAAGTGTGTATGCAGTTTGTAGCTTGAAGTGTATTGTTGTTCTTCTAATTTTTTTTTTTTTTTGTTAACCAAGTTAGATAATATGTCATATTATTCTTCTAATGTCTTTTTATTATTACAATTTTTTTGATATTAGAAATATTTTTCTTTCATTTTAGATATTTGATTAATTTGCATATTTCGTCTTTCAATTTGATCTTTATATTTTAAAAGAAAAATATGACACCACAAGGTTTTGATTTGTTATTCAATTGAAATATAAAGAGTGATTTTTGTAGAACCGAAAATTTACTATTATATTAAAGAAATATTATAAGATAAATAGAGGAGATATTATAATATAACGTTTTAGATTTATTTTTGTGCTAATTCTTTAATTTTATTGAAATTATAAATATCCTAAAACTTGGATTCCTCGAAAAATTGACCAAAAATTTAATTTAAAAAAAATTGTAATATTATTAGAAAATTTGTAGAAGAGAGAATATGCTAAAAATAAAAATTAACATTTATTTGGTGAATAATTAATGTTTTTTTTAATATGTGTAAACCGTAAAAATAACGAATTTTTAGTGAATATATGTACTATAATGATTTTGTTAAAAATTTGATGTAGTTTAAATGTGTTTGTTTACGTGATTTTGAGATTATAATCTTTAGTTTTACTTGGTTTAAGTATTATATTTTTGGTTCATTGCTAAATCAAAAAAAATTAAGAATATCTTTATTTTGTTGTGTTTTAAGTAATTATTTAGCAATTTATGGTTTAATATCCACAAGAATAAATAAATCTAGAAAAAAATTATACAAGATATAAAAAAGTGTGATAAATTTGAAAACATATGTCTTTGTATTTTATATATAATTACAATGTGAATTTGTATATGGAAAGCATATATTACGTGATTTTTGTTTATATTTGTTCTTGGGCTTAGTTTTGAAAAGATAACTTCTTTATTTGGGTATTTAAAATCTTTTAACGAAAAAACATTTTTGAGAAAAAAACACAAAATATTGGAAATGAAATAAAAAAATGTATACATGATAATTTCCTTTATTAGTATTATTTCGGAATAGATATCACATTGTCTCGATATATTGAAATTACAATTTTAAATCCACAAGTCGTTATTTTTATATATACGAAGGTTGTTAATATTATAAAATTTGTGTATTCACATGAAAAATATTATCCAAATTATTAAAAAAAATAGAATTTGTGTTTTATAATATTTTTGGATCTTCTAATATTGGCGATTTGTTTTTGACTAAATTCACGGAATATATCGAATTAAGAAAACGTAACATTTATGCAATTAAATATATGAATATTTCTTTATAACAATATAATTCACGAATATGAATTTAAAACTGAGAGATCATATCCGTCATAATACAACTATAAAATCATACACAATTATATACTAATTAATTCATATTACACCAACAAAAAATTAACAGCAAAAAATGAATAATTTCTTCATTTTTCTATTAATTATCGCTTTATTTATCGGATTTAACGAAGCATGTAATAAAAACACATTATCGTTTAAAAACGAACTCGTTACTACTCATGGTAATCTCAAAGTCCATTGCAAATCAAGAGACGACGATCTAGGCGATCACTATGTCGATTTCAACGGTCCTACATACAATATTCGATTCGGCGATAATATATTTGGAACGACGAAATGGGATTGCGAATTGCGAAAAGGAACCGCTATGGAGTTTTATGAAAGTTTTAGGGCATATACTGCAGCTTTTATTCCAAGATGTGGTGCTTTAGACTTATGGATAGCTAGAGAAGATGAAATTTATTTCACAACTGATGGTAAACCGGAGGAGAAAAAGTTTGTTTGGTTAACTTAGGGTTTATTCATCAAAATTGAATTATATGAAGGGAAACTGGTAAAATGATCACCACAAATTTTGCCAATTTGATGAAAACAACCATTAACTTTAAAAATGGTTTTTAGATCCCGAATTTTGATAACCAGAGTTTTTAAAATCCTAAATCTTAATAACCATGATCTGAAATCTCAAATTTAAATTTGAAAATTTAATTTAATTAATTCAAATTTGGAATAATTTTGTTTTTGTTAAATTTTGAAGTTATAATTTAATTTTATTTAAAAAATCTCCGGTTATCAAAGTTCGGGGTTTAAAACCGTTTTTAAAAGTTGGTGATTTTTTTCACCAAATCGACAAAGTTCTTGGTTCATTTTACCATTTTCCCTTATATGAAACTATGCAAGTTATTTTTTTTGACGTTTATATGTCGGAATATACATCATTAAAAGTAGTTATAAATATTAAAACGTATAGTTTTCTAATTTTTTGTTTCTTGAATTGAATATGTTTACGAGGAAAAAAAGAAGTAATTAGAAGTAGAATATAAATGTTTAACTAAACTAAACCTAAAAATATAAAATAATGATAAGTAATAAGCGTATGATTTCTAAATGAAATCATAGCTTCTTTAGTATATATATGCGGAAGAAATAATTTGATATGTGAATTCATAGCTTCTTTAGTATATATATACGGAAGAAATAATTTTAATAATATGTCATAAAAATAATAGCCAAGATTCATAGCTTCTTATTTTTTTAGGTTTAGTTGACTGACCAACATTTTTCTGCTTAAGTACACATAGGCGAGCTACTTCACTCTTAATAATGTTCAAGAAAATTTTCAATTTAATATCCTTCTTAACATACACTCGAGATGTACCCTTAGACATCTTCACATATTATTTTCAGGCAACTCGTATGCAACATCAATTGACTTTGGACCTTTAGATAAATCATACTCCTCACATACCAACTCCACAAACTCGGTGACTCTCAACCTAGACTGAAATTTTTGCCTAGATAACTAAAATATTTAGTCTAGGTTTGTCTAAGTTGGTATAATTCAGTTTAGGTTGGTCTATCTCGAGAAACGTTTACGTCGCTATACGTCGTATGAAAATCAATTGTATAGTTTATCAACCTAGACTGAAATTTTTACCTAGACTGAAATAGACCAAAATTTTTACCTAGACTAAAATTTTTACCTAGAACGAAAAATGATTTCGAGATCTGAAAATTTTTTCTCTGATTTTACTTTTAAACCTTCGATTTGAAGAAATTTCTTCCACGATTTCATTGCAAAACCTTCGACAATAAGAAACATACATAATTTCAGGCTATTTAAACAAATCAACCGATTTACAACAGAAATTAAAACCTAAAAATGTTAACCCAACTCTCTAAACTTCCCAAAATAATTAACTAAACAAAGATGAAAGTACAACAAAAAAATCTAACACCAACGAAGTTCCATTGACGAAAATCAAACTTTTCCATTAAAGCATTTGTCTTCAACCATGAATGGCTCAAGTTTGAAGACAAGGGCATAAATATATTTTTGTATTTAATTATATTTTAAATTTAATAATTCATTAGTGGCAAACTTGTAAATATCTAGAACTTTTTGGTTTTTAATTTAACCAAAGGTTATATCCCAAAACCTTAAAAAACATAGGTTAGTCCCCAAAATAAAATGAATTTTTGGGTTATTGAGAAAATTCATTTATTTATTTACGAAGGAAAAGATTTTAAATACAAGCAAAAATAAACGTTTATATGATTTTATTTTTCTAACTGTTATTTAATTGAATTGACTATGTTCATGTCGGAAAAGTTTTAAATACAAGCGAAATTTATAAATGTTTTAATAAACTAAACCGAAAAAATAATGATAATGATTTTATTTTTCTTATCTTTTCTCTTGAATATGTTCGTGACCGTTTTTTTTTGTTTTAAATTACAAGTCAAACTTATAAATGCTTAACTTTACTAAACCGAAACTTGACAAAAAAGAAAATCTAAACTGAAACTTTGACAAAAAATAACTTTGAAAAAAAATAATATTAGAAATAAAACTATGTGGTGTAAAATTTGTACGTACACATGGAAATATATTAGTCAAATTATTAAAAAAAAGGAATATAATTTGTGTTTTCTCTAATTTTTAGAGGAATTTCTAATATTGTGCGGTTTGTTTTTGACTAACTTCACACAATATATCCAATTTAGAAATTATAGCATTTATTCCACCAAAATATGAATATTTCTTTATAAGAAAATAATTCGTTAACCTGAATTCAAAATCAAGAGACCATATCCAACACCATACAACTATAAATAGATACAACTATATGTTAATGAATTCATATCACCCCCCAAATAAATAAAAAAAATAATTTAACAACAACAAAAAAATGAATAATTTCTTACTTTTTCTATCGATTATCGCTTTATTTATTGGATTTAACGAAGCATGTGATAAAAACCAATTATCATTTAAAAACGAACTCTTTACTACTGGTGGTAGGCTCAGAGTGAATTGCGTATCAAAAGACGACGAACTAGGTGATCACTTTGTCGATCTCAACGGTCCTACATACAATATTCGATTCGGCGATAACATAATTCTAAGGACGATATGGAATTGTGTTATGCAAAAAGAAGCTGATATAAAATTTTATAAAAATTTTGAAGCATATAGAGAAGGTAATTTTAGAAGATGTGGAGGGTTAGATTTATGGATTGCTAGAGAAGATGGAATTTATATCTCAAAAGATGGTAAACCGGCCAAGAAACATGCTGATTGGTTAATTGGATAAATATAATTTGTGTTCATGAAAATTTGAATTGAATAATATGAAACCATAAGTTATTTTTTTTCTACTTTTGTATGTTGGAATATACATCGTTGAAAAATAATTATAAGTAATAAAAATGAAAGGTTTTATTTTTCTAGTTATTTGTTTGTTGGATTGAATATGATTACTATGAAAAATTGCATATAAGGGAAAATGACACTAAAGTTTGAGTTAAACTAAATACAAAATAATAATGATAAGTAATATTATAAATTTTTAAACTAATTTTTAAGCTAAGTAATATTACTAATTTTTAAACTAAGTAATAATATATATTTTAAAATTTTTAAACTAAGTAATATTATAAATTTTTGAACTAATTTAGCTGTACTTGTTTTTTGCCAGGTAAAAATTTGTGTATTTACATGGAAAAAATATTAGTAAATTATTAAAAAAGAAATATAAGTTGTGTTTCCTCGAATTTTTATAGGAGTTTTTAATATTGTGCGATTTATTTTTGGACTAAATTCACACAATATATGGAATTAAGAAACTATACCATTTATGCAATTCAATATATGAATATTTCTTTTATAAGAAAACAAATTCATTAACATGATTCAAAATTAAGGGGCCATATCCAACACCAAACACGTATAAATAGATACACTTCTATGGTAATTAATTCATATCAGCCCCTAAAAAAATTAACAACAAGAGAAAAAAATGAATAATTTCTTCGTTTTTCTATCAATTATCGCTTTATCTATCGGATTTAGCGAAGCATGTAATAAAAACACCTTATCATTTAAAAACGAACTCTTTACTACTAAGGGTCAGCTCTTAGTCCATTGCTTATCAAACGAGGACAATCTAGGTATTCACTATGTCGATTTGAACGGTCCTACATACAATATTCGATTCGGCGATAACTTAATTATAAAGACGATATGGAATTGTGCATTGCAAAAAGGAGGTGATATGAAGTTTTTTCAAAATTTTCAAGCATATAGAGGAGGTGATTCAAGAGGATGTGGAATATTAGATTTATGGATTGCTAGAGAAGATGGAATTTATTTCTCAAAAGATGGTAAACCGGCCGAGAAAACAATTGATTGGTTAATTCGGGGATAATTTTTGTTCACGAAAGTTAAATTAAATAATATGAAACTATAAGTTATTTTTTTTCCGGACTTTTGTATGTTGGAATATACATCGTTAAAAAAATAATTATAAGTAATAAAAATGAATGGTTTTATATTTTTCTAGTTATTTGTTTCTTGGATTGCTTATGATTACGATGAAAAAATTTGGGAAATTTTTGCAAATACACTTTTGGTAACATATTTTTGCACTATACACTTTTATAATGACGTCTACTAGAAAAGAACTAAAATTGAGTAAAAGAGTCAAAAATACCCTTAAACAACTTACTATTATAATTCTAATTATCCTAGGTAAAAACATTATAAGTAGGAATATAAATCGTATAAGTGAGATTATAAATAACATAAGTAACATTATAAATCATATAAATGAGATTATAAGTAGTATACGTAAGTTTATAAATCGTATACGTGAAAGAAAAAAAAGGGTACATTTGTAAGTTAAATACGATAAGTAAATCTTTATTAAAATGAAATCATACATTTGTTACTTTTCGTATTTAAAAAATTTCTTCGTACGATTCAAGAAAAAAAATTTCATTTTTTTGGTAAAAGGGTAATATATATATATATCTGCAGAGTAACACAGATTTGAACATTTTTTTCAAAGAAATTTGAAGAAATACATTAATTTTGACATATGATCTAGGTCTTCACTATGTCGATTTGAACGGTCCTACATACAATATTCGATTCGGCGATAACTTAATTATAAAGACGATATGGAATCGTGGATTGCAAAAAGGAGGTGATATGAAGTTTTTTCAAAATTTTCAAGCATATAAGGGAGGTTATAAAAGAGGGTGTGGAATATTAGATTTATGGATTGCTAGAGAAGATGGAATTTATTTCTCAGAAGATGGTAAACCGGCCGAGAAAACGTTTGATTGGTTAATTCGGGGATAATTTTTGTTCATGAAAATTAAATTGAATAATATGGAACTATAAGTTATTTATTTTTCTGACTTTTGTATGTTGGAATATACATCGCTAAAAAAATAATTATAAGTAATAAAAATGAATGGTTTTATATTTTTCTAGTCAGTTGTTTCTTGGATTGCATGTAAACGAAAGTGACACTAAAGTTTGAGTTAAACTAAATACAAAATAATAATGATAAGTAATATTTGAAATTTTTGTTATGCTTTTTTAAACTAATGTAAATTATATAAAAGTAAGAAAACTATACGAAAAATTATAAATCAATATATTAATTTTGAAACATAATTTTATTGCATTTTTGTGAAATCAACATATATTCAAAAGTAATAGTTAGATTAAAGAAAAACTAAACTAAAAAATTATGTATATATATATATATATATATTATAATAAATTATAATAGATTTT
>ASZG01036100.1:0-12882 GCA_000411095.1 Aethionema arabicum
AATTTCAATGTGCATGCGTATATATATATATATATATATATATAGTTCAAGATACATTTGATATCCACAAATTATTTGATAATTTAATTATTACTATAATATTATCAGAATTAATAATAAATAAATTCAACATTGGATATTTTTTCTTATAATTACTTCATATACTTTTCTCTTATTAACGTATATATATAATTAATGATAATCTGTTTTTATCACGCAAATGACACGTGCTATTAGAAGAAAGAGATAAACGTCTAGTGGAATTACACAAACTTTCACGGATATGACCAAACTAATAATCATGAATGTTCAATTATTTTAAGAAATATTAATGAATTTAAATTTAATCTATTTTGTTTTATATTTAGATGTACAGATCTTACCAAAGATCCTATAAACATATTACTGCGATACTTGACAGAATTTACAAAAATACATCAAACCTAAGAACGATAGTATTTTTAAATCCATTAATAAATTAGTGTATTTTACAAAAACTTTATAACTAAATGTATTTTTGAAATTCTTATATTAAAAACGAGTACCACACAAAATAAAATAAAATAAAACTATTTTTTTAAAAGGATCCGCTGTATTTTAAACCCCAACCTATACCGAAAACATGTGATAAACCCTAACCTAAATAAATATTCAAAAAATCCCCCAACCTATTAAAACATTGCGAAATAGTCCCTCCGTGACTGCTCAGTCACAGAGCTGTTTGGATCCGTTAATTTTTCTTTAATGAAACGACGAGTTTTATTTATAGATTAAAAAAACAAAAAAAATATTATAAAAAACAGAAAAAAAACCCTTCATTCTATTTCTCATTGCCATTAACATTGATTTTAGAAGCTTAAATATTGATCGGAAAACCTGATCTTCTTATATGGGTTTTTTTTGGGTCTTTAATTGTTCCATTAGCGCAAAATCTTTTAAGAATTTAAGAATTTTTGGTTTTTGAGGTTGTATACAAAATCACAAAATTTGGGGTTTTTTCTTCAGCTAATTAAATTGGAATCAAAGGGTTTCTTAGATTTTCGGGTTTATCAACTAAATTGAGAGAAGTCTTATGTTTTAAACCTCAATTTTAGCCATTAATTTTAGCTTTTGTGCTCTTTCTTAGCTTAAAATCAGAAGCTTTGAGAGATCTTGCGTCTCTTGACCCCATTTTCAGCCATTAATGTTGACTTCTGTGCTTTTTTTAGCTTAAAAATCCAGAAGATTAATGTAAGCAGACATGTATTTGATGAAACACTTTGTTGGGTTACTAAAATCGTTTTGGAGAACAACTTCGTAAGGGTATTTGACAAGAGAGATGTGTACTTGAAAGCAAAAAATAGGGCAGAAGCAATGGAAAAGCTCTAAAATCGATGTTAATGGCGTTGAGAAATAAAAACCCTAAAACTGAGAAATTCAACAGACCAGGCATATCTTGAGAACGAAGAGCTTTTTTCTGTTTTTTTTTAAGTTTTAATGAAACTCAACGTTTCATTAAAAGGAGATTTAACGGACCTAAACGGCTTCGTGACAGAGCAGTCACGGAGGGACTATTTCGCAGCGTTTTAATAGATTGGAGGATTTTTTGGATATTTATTTAAGTTGGGGTTTATCACATGTTTTCGGCATAGTTTGGGGTTTAAAATACAGCGGACCCTCTTTAAAATTATCTTCTCTTTTTTTGTTACTTGATTCTATACCCATTAAATTTCGATAAATTAACAAAGTAAACATTCTTCCAAAAAATGATAATTAAATTTTATCCTCAGACCAAAATCAGTCCATATTTAATTTAGTATAATGCAGTTAGAAATTTATTAGAGTTGCGCCTACTGCAAGATTAGAAGTTAATGAGTTTTGTAAAAGTTAGTTGCTAATTGAAATTAATTTGTGTAATTATTAGAGATTAGAAGAGTAGTTCCAACAGCCATTAATTTTTATTATTTACATTTCAAAATTCAAAGCATTTTTTTTTCGCGGTCAAAATTCAAACAATTATGTACGTTCACTTTAATATTGGTGGATTTACAATTAAAAAAAAAACAGTTTGATTTTGGTGTAGGTATGCATTTTCATTAATTTGGCATCTATTATTAGGATGATTAAAATAAAGTTACTAATTTAAAGCTAAACATATTTGGTAATATTGATTACAGACATAATTTAAAGTATCAATGTACAAATATTTGTTTAGTTTGTTTAAAATGTATCCATCTATATACATATAAAATAAATGGATCGGGATGAAATGACTTCCAACCTATCTTGTTTTAGTGTGAAAACTTTAAACTTTTAATTTAATTTTTCAAACCTCAACTTTTTCCGATTTGGTTTTTTGTGAATCGTTAATTTTTATGAAAAATTGTTATTTATCAAAACGCTGCATTTAACTAAAACGATGAAAAAACAAAACAAAAAACACTTTTGTACCCTTAAAGTGTGATTCTATGTGAAATCACTCACTTTCTTTCTTTTTTTCGCGAAAATCAAACAGTCTTATAAACTTAGATTTATCTATTCTCTCTTTTTCTTTGTTACTCAAACCAATGATTTCAAATATCATATTTTTAACATGACAGATTCCACGAAAATTAACGGTTTATTAATGGGAAAAATTAAAAACCCATATTGAAAAAAAATTAAGATTTAAAAAACTAAATTAAAAATTTTGGGATTTTCACACCAAAACAGGGTTCAAATTCACCATAATTCCTTTTAAAAATTTAGAATGCAATTTCTCGTCTTCAAATAGTTTCATTGTAACCGGAGCAAGGTAGCCCAGTGGTTGGATGCTTCTCTCTGATTCTCCAAGGTACCGGGTTCAATACCCACCTATTACGGTTTGTGCAACAATTTGCCTATTGGGTCGGGTTTGTGGCCCAAAATGTCTATTGGGTCGGGCTTGTGGCCCAAAAAATGATGTTAAAAAAAAAAAAAGTTTCATTGTAGAAAAAACAATTTTCATCCATTAAATGGCGATTAACAAAGTTAAAATTATCTTCAAATCTAAAATTGGATTACAAGTTAAATTTAAAAGAGATTTATAACAACACAAAAAAAATTACGGGTTTCATCCACATCTCGAAAGTAGTTATCACTTATCCACCGCATTCAAACTTATCTGGTTCTTCTATTTTCTATAAATTTTGTGTTCTTAATTTATTCGAGATTTTTATGCACACCCTTTATTTTAATAGTCACTAATCATTCTTAAGGCTCTGATTGGTTTGGTCTTCGGTGTTAACTCTGGCTGATTTCAAGAGTTGCTTCAACTGCGAATCGCAGAAGAAACTTGTGAAAAAAAGATATGGGGAAAGGAGGAATGTCTAAAGGAGAAGAAGCTTCAAATGGAGAAGAACAAAACATGGCTGCTTGGCTCGTAGCTCTCAATACCCTAAAAATCCAACCTTTTAATCTCCCTCCTGTTGGTAAAGCATCTAACTTTATCTTTTTTTGATCGCCTTTTCATGGGTTTTTTCTCCAGATTTGATTTAATTTCATAAATTTATATGTAAAAGGTCCTCATGATGTTAGAATTAGGATGAAAGCTGTTGGTATTTGTGGAAGTGATGTTCATTACCTTAAGGTATCACAACTTTTTCAAGATTTCTCAAATCAAAATTCTTGATTTTGCTATGATCGTGAACACTGAATTTGTTTTGATTTGGGAAATGTTAAAACAAGACCATGAGATGTGCTGATTTCATTGTAAAAGAACCAATGGTGATTGGACATGAATGTGCTGGGATCATTGAAGAAATTGGGGAGGAAGTAAAGCATCTAGTGATTGGTGATCGAGTAGCTTTAGAACCTGGGATTAGTTGCTGGAGATGTAATCTTTGTAAAGAAGGAAGATACAATCTTTGTCCAGAAATGAAGTTCTTTGCTACCCCACCAGTTCATGGCTCTTTAGCTAACCAGGTTTAACATCATTCAATCATTAACTTCAGGGAAAATGACTACAAAAATCTCCTACTTTTGTTAATGATTTGGTGGCTTTAGTTTAACTACAGTTCACAAATTGAAGATTAGATTAGTTTTTTGCAATAGTTGAATTACTAATTTATCACTTGGTGAAAGTAGGAAACTCTTTTGTAGTCATTTTCCCTTACCATAACCAAAATCTAACACATAACTCAAGATTTGATCAAAAGTTCTTGTGGTTATCTTTCAGGTAGTTCATCCTGCAGATCTGTGTTTCAAATTACCTGAAAATGTAAGTTTAGAAGAAGGAGCTATGTGTGAGCCACTAAGTGTTGGTGTACACGCTTGTCGCCGAGCTGAGATCGGTCCTGAAACAAGTGTTTTAGTAATGGGAGCTGGACCTATTGGCCTTGTAACTATGTTAGCAGCTCGGGCTTTCGGTGTGCCGAAAATTGTTATTGTTGATGTTGATGATAACCGTTTATCAGTAGCTAAACAGCTTGGAGCAGATGAGATTGTTAAAGTCACAACAAACATAGAGGTTCTTCTTACATATAAGATACTTCAAGGTTCTTCTTAAAGAAGAATAAGCATGACTTAGACTTAGTTTTTTTCTTTGCAGGATGTTGAAGCAGAGGTTGGAGAAATAAAGAAATCTATGGAGTCAAATATAGATGTGACATTTGATTGTGCAGGTTTCAACAAAACTATGTCTACTGCATTAGCAGCTACTCGTTGTGGTGGTAAAGTTTGTCTTGTTGGAATGGGTCATGGTGTAATGACTGTTCCACTTACTCCTGCTGCTGCTAGGTAAATTTCAATGATTTGTTGTTAGTGTTACCACTAGGCCTGGGCATTCGGGTACCCGTTCGGTTCCGGTTCGGTACTTTTGGTTATTCGGTTCCATGACTATAGGATCCGTTCGGTTCTTTGAAGATTTTGGTTCGGTTCGGGTTCGGTTTAGGTTCGGATATTTTATAAGAAGATCCGAAAAATACCCGAAAAACTTAAAAATTACCCGAAAAATCGAAAAAAATACCTTAAAAAATGAAAAAATACCCGAAAAACCCAAAAAGAAATACTCGAAAAACCAAAAAATACCGAGAAAAAAAAGTATGGTTACTTTCGGGTACCTAATAGATATCGGTTTGGTTCTGGTTATTATCCGATATCCATGGATCCCGAGTTTAGGATCCAATAGGTACTTTACACTGGTTCCGGTTCGGTTCCGGATCCTTTTTTCGGTTCGGTTCAGTTTTTCGGTTCCAGTTTTTATGCCCGGCCTTAGTTACCACCTATGTTTTAAAGTTTCTAACATTGGAAAGTGTTGTGGTGTGTTTTGTTTTTGGTGGATACAGGGAAGTAGATGTTGTAGGTGTTTTCAGGTACAAGAACACATGGCCTTTGTGTCTTGAGTTCATAAGCAGTGGCAAAATTGATGTAAAACCACTTATAACTCATAGATTTGGGTTTTCACAAAAGGAAGTGGAAGATGCATTTGAAACAAGTGCTCGTGGAAGTAACGCCATTAAAGTTATGTTCAATCTCTGAAAAAAAACAACACTTGTTTTCAATCTGTGGAAAAAGAACTTATAAAGTTCAGTAACTCTGTTTTATGTCATAACAAGTTATTGTATAATAATCCTCACTCTTCATGTATTCTAATAAATTCCTCTATCACTAAACTCACCATACAATTATCCAAACAAAGACAAAATACAAGAATGTTGAAATTGGACAAAATCAACCCAAAATCTCCTAAATCTCTCTCGGAACTTCTAACATAACACAATTTTTAGCAACTTTCCATTACCATCAATGTCTTTTTGACATTTAAGAAGAAGCTATTGTTGGTTCAGTGCTCCATTTCCATACTTTAACTTGACCAGTTCCATCACCAGTGAAAAATAAGCCCCCAGGACCAATTTGTATAGATCGTATCTCTTGTTTTGCAAATATTTTACCCCTCTCTGTAAATCTGATCAAGGAAAACGAACCTAAGCTTCTAGAACAAACAGCAGATTCCAGATTCAAAGACTTATGTTAGAAATACTTACGATGGCAAGTCGTAGAGACGCATAGAATTGTCATTGCACGAGCATAACAAAACCGGTTTGGCTTCTGCATCATGTACACCGCAGAGAGCTAGCACACCCTGAATCCAAGTAGACGTTACAAGAACTTGTTAGTTGCATATACAGAGAGGGTAACATTACAGCAAACACTAGATGAGCTAAGGATATATAAGGAACTGTACATGTTCTTCGTTATGAGTGTATGTAACTTCCAAGTTACCACCTTCAACTGCAGCCCATATCTACAGAACAGAAATCGCCAACAAAGTAAAGAACAAGACTTTAAATATAGTTAGGAAGTTAATAGGTAAAACAAGAACCTTGACTGTTTTGTCCAATGAACAAGACAAGAGAAACTGATCCCAGCAAATGAGAGACATAACAACTGATGTATGATCAGTGAGCGTTTGTATACACTGCAGATTATCTAGGTTCCAAACCTATAAATAGACCGAAACGATTAGCTCAAACGAAAAAGAGGAGTTTTTTTAATTCGAAGAATGATATCAATAACACTTTACTTTTATAGATTTGTCCATGGAACCAGAATAAAGTCTGTTTGCCCCAACATATAACGTGACAACTGCAAGTGTGTGCCCCTTTAATGATGCAGCTGGTTCAAAACAGCTAGTGGTAGCATTATATCTCCAAACCAAAATAGAGCCATCCTGCACAGAAAGTAAGTAGCCTTTGTTAGGAAAACTGGTGAGCCAAACAGACCGTAACAGAGCTGCATATTTGCAGGGATCTCAACAAGAAAACTGTGTACTTTTATAAGAATACATCAACCAGCCAAAGATTCTTACGTGTATGCCAGCAAAGAGCAGATCAGTACCCACAACGAGAGAATATACTTGGCCGACCGGTCCAGTGAGACTCATGTCTACATTGCTTTCGATATTCCAGGCCTGCATCAAGAACAAAAGTATAACCAAACTGCATAGAGCAATACAAGCAATACTCGACATTTACAGAGGCAGTTAAGAACTTTACCTTTACTTGATTTGGCATGCCAACCAATAGCCATGGGCCTTCATTAATCAGACAACCAATTTCTCCTCCAAGATTGAGTACACCTGTACACTAATTGAAGAAAAAAAAAACAGTAGTACGATAAGAGCACTTAAAACATTGTTTCACAGGACATAAGAAAGCGTTTGCTAATAATAACATTCTTCACTAAACTCTAAAGCGGCTTAGGTTCGATACTTTTCAAAGTTTACTATTTCACAGAGAGCATTTTCTTAACATTAATAGAGTCAAACAATGATAAGCATTCGACACTTCTATCAAATATCAATAACATTTACCAAGCTAAACGATACATAAGGCAATAGAATCGAATCTAAACCTGTCCAGAAGCACAATCCCAGACTCTTAGCGTCTCATCTTTACTTCCAGTGTAAAGCTTATCAGAGCCAGACGGTAGAGCAATACCACTGACGAGCTTCTCATCAAAATAGAAACAACAAAACGTCAATTTCGGTTACAAGAACAAGAACAGAACTAATTGGATCTATGAAACGAGCAATACATACCTTCCCATGCCCATCTAGCTGAGTCAATAACGAGAAACCATCTCCTTTGCTCCAGCAATGTAAATATCTACACTTATCACCGTATGTGCAATTCCCCTCCACCCAAAAATTGCAAAGTTTCTCCGTTTTCGTCACATTACTATTCCCACCGAATCTCCCCCAGCTATTAGATTTCCCACTGAATCCAGGTCCTCTCCGGTGACTAGGACCCGCAAAACCAGACTCATCAGCTACTCTTTTGTTCGTATAAGATGCTGCGTTAGGACCAGGACCTGGAGCCGGCAATTCTCGATGTAAAAAATTGCAAGGATTGCGAGTGCATCGACCTGCCTGCCAATGGTAACAAACCTTCTGCCTTGAGTCTGTTGGTGCCATCGACCGATTCGAACCGCCGAGTCTGTGGAAGACTCGCTTATTCCCTCCGTTCGAATCAAAATCCATGGTTTTGCTTCTCTCTATAGCAACAAAATCCGAAGAAAAATTTATAATTCAACACGGGAATTGTTTATCCTAAATTATTGGAACAGATCGATATTGTTCAGAAACCAAAATCCAATCATGAATACAACAAAGGAGGGAAATTCGAAGGAAACCCTAGAAATTACCTCTCCGAATAAACAATCTCTCTAAGGAGGGCTTCTTATTAATAAACAGTAACACAATTTAGGGACTGTAAATATGAAGAAAGGAAAGAAGATTTTCACCGAGAAAGAAAAAAGAATGAAGAATCGAACCAAGAAAATTGGAGAAAAGAAGAAAGACCGAGGCAGGGTTTTGGTTTATAGATTCGGATCTTGCCAGACTCTACAGAACAAGATTAGAGAGAGAACGAGAGTGAGAGAGAGATAAAGCGTCAGCTTGACGTCGATAGTTAAATTACCATTTAACCCCTCAAGATTGGGCCTGAGTTTTGCAAATGACTTTAATACCCTCATATTTCTCCCGGTTTATTATTTTTTTTTTTAATCTCAAACTCCCGGTTTATTTTATAAGCTCTTTTTTAGTAGAAAGCATCCGTCTGACTCTGAAAAACCGTTTTATTTCCAGATAAATGGCTATAATGTTAAATGTAATAGGGAAAAAAATGTTATAAATAAATAAAAAATAACAGAAGCAAACGAGAATTTTTAAAAAAATTATGGGATTTTTATTCATATTAACATTCTAAAGAATAGACAAACAAAGTATATTAATAATGTACACTATAGTATCCGAATCGTGTACCTCAACCGGTTCTGTAGTTTGGCGAAAACTCCCGATGCTGTCGTAAGATCCGGATTCAAGTCGCATAGCCGGTTTTGATCCGGCTCCGGGGAAGATGTATGTGTCTCATAGCCCAGAATCTCCACGGATTGCAAAAACAAAAAAAAACAAAAAATTATGGACACTAGTATTTACTCATTTTGGGTTTTTATTTTTTACTTTCCGTACAACAAATAAAAAATTAGGTACGGACCAATTCTAGAAGTTGAAATAATATCCTAATTAGGACTGGGCATTCGCATATCTATTCGATTTCGGTTCAGTATTTCCGGTTCTTTGGTTTTTCGGTTCTATGACTATAGGATCCCTTCGGTTATTTGAAGATTTTGGTTTGGATTTGGGTTTGGGTTCGGTTTCGGGTTTAGATACCCGAAAAACCGAAAAAATACATTAAAAAACTGGAAAAATACTCGAAAAAAAAAATCTTGAAAAACCAAAAAAGTACCCGAAAAAAAAAGTATGTTAATTTCGGGTACCCAATGGATATCGGTTCGGTTTCGGTTATTACCCGATTCCAGAACCGGTTCGGTGCCGATTCCTGTTCGGTTCCATATTTTTTTTGATTCGGTTTATCGGTTCCAGTTTTTATGCCCGGCCTTAATCCTAACTATCAAAATTAAATGCTAAAACTCCATAGTGACACGTCAGCATCTTCTTCATCAAAATCATTATGATTCCAAGTAACATCCGGCGGCGGCAATAGCATCCCCTCCGCCATATTAGCAATCAATCGAGGCATCTCCTCTTCATCCATATAAAACACCTCACTCTGCTCCGATGTCCCCTCTTCTAACTTCTCCGTCACCGCCGCCGTCGTCTCCTCCACATCTTCTCCCTTTTCCGAATTCTCCGGCCGAAACGCTACCGCAGCCTCAGCCGCAGCTTTCTGAATCTCCTTAGGACAAGTAGATTCAGGAATCCGAAGCTGCGAAACAGAGTCTGCAAAATTGAGACAAGCTGAGCGACCACGGAGAGCTATAGCTGCAACATCGTGAGCACGAGCAGCCATCTCAGCCGTTGGAAAAGTCCCTAACCAAATTCGAGACTTTTTATTCGGTTCTCTTACTTCACAAACCCATTTCCCTGAGTTTCTTTGACGAACTCCTCTGTAAATTGGGTGACGTGTCTCACGAAACTTCTTTCTTCCTGCTTTTTTCTTTGGACAGCTGGCAGCTAATCGAGGAGAACACTCACTTTCTTCGGAAATTGGTGAATTTTGATCAGATCCAGAGAATAATGAGTCTGAGAAGTAGAAGGGATTCATGGATTGTTGAGAGTGGATTTGGATTTGGATAAGGAAGTTAATTTTTTTTGTTTCGAATTTAACTTTTCTTCAGGTGTGTACTTTTTGGGGTTGTTTTTAGTTGTAGAGAGTAATGAGAAGTTTTGGTTTGGTGCTTTATAATGGCGGATAAAGTGAAACACGGAGTTTTCTGAGGTGACAACTGTGTGACGGACACGTGTCCTTCTAAATCTTGGGTTTTTTTTGTCTTTTTGACCTTGACTTGTTGTGTTTAAAATAAATAATATATTTATTTTATTATTAATTTTGTTTAGGCCACATATACAGTTAATACAAATTAAATATAAATTAAATGTGTTTAGAATTATTTTAGACTATGAATTATGTTTGTTTAGTGAAAAAATTTGCAATTTTTTAAATTGTTTCTTAAACTTTTAACTTTGAAAGTGGGTTCCCTTTATAAATTCTACTATATTTTTTTTGATCAAAATTAATTTTTGAACATAAATATAAATCATAATTTCATGTTTAGCAAAAAAAAAATCTAAATTTGAATTAATTATAATTTTGATAGTATAATTTAATTTAAATTTGATAATTTATGTAAAAATCAGTTATAAAAATTTAAAAATAAAAAAAATCCAATGATCAAGATTTAAAAATTGATTATTTTTTTTATTAAATAGATATAAATTATTTGTTTGAGTCAAATAGCCTAATGGTTTTAACGGTATGTGTTTTAGCTAACGAGATCAGCTGATGAAATCGGCTAATGGAATGGATATATATATATATATATATATCAGCCTATAATATATGATATTCCTTTAAATAGTGTATTAGTGTTTTGTGTGGTTTAAATTGGTGGTTGGAGGAAACAGAAGCGTAGATTTGGTGCAGAAAACGACAGAGAAGATATTGGAAAAGTAAAAGAGGAAAGTTGAAAGTGAGATTACGTGGACACACACGGTTTGAGACAGTTTGGGATATTTAACTGCTCTCTTATACTCTCTTTGGGAGTTGCGCCACGTTCAGAAAGGACGGTGCGTTCCGCTGTCTAGCCACGCTTTGGGGTTTGCTTCACGCGCTTCTGTTTTCGGTCGCTTTCTTTCTTGTTTTTTTATTAAATTATTCTCTGGATTTTATATGGACTGCAAAAGTTTAATTTTCTTGTAGACGTTATCAACTGTAGATTAAAGATATTATAATTATATTATATTAAATTAATATGTGTTTAATATTTTATGTTTGAGCGCATGTTATTGTTTAAATTACTTGGAGATTATGGTTTAGTTTTCTACAAAAATTGGTGATTCAAATTTGAAAATAAAAAGAAGATTAATATTTTTAAAAGTATTCTTCATTTATTTTTCAAATTTACAGAATTACTATTCACTTTGTTTTTTTTTACTAAAAAAATGAAAAATCATCGGAGCATATTTATTCAAATTATTTTTAAAATTTAAAGAAAAAAATAAAACATTGTCATAAAATGTTTTTTATATAAAAATGAAAAAATAATGAGAAATTGCCAAAAATGGTATGTGAAAATATCATATTTTCACTTATAACATTTCACAATATACATATTTATTTTAGACCAATTTATCCTTCTAACCTAATCCCAATTTCTGGAAATAAAAATCATTCTAGATTGAAAAAAAAACAGCTTTACAATTGAAAAAGGACTTTAAAAATACTGAGGGCATATATATCAATTAAGATACTATAAATTGTTACTTTTGTAAAAAAATTGAATTCATTTGTTATTTTTGCGAAATAGGTGATTTTTGTGCCATTTATGAAAATCTCCCAAAAATAATCCAGTAGTTCTTCGTTTTTTATTTATACTAATTTTCAAATTGAAGAGTTACATCACTTTCTTCAAAATTTTACTATATTTTTCAAATTTAAAAATCGTTTTTTTTAAATTACAATTAAAAATAAAATTATTCATTTATTTCATATTTGAAAAATCGTCGTATTTTGATGGAAAAGTTTTGAAGATAATTATTAGAGAAATATCAAAATCATGAGCAAAACTCAAATTAGTTTTATATTTGACTTTTGTTTTAGTTAGACTTTACAAATAACAAAACAAAAAAAATAGGCCGGCTTCCAAAAAAAAAAGTTAATTAAGTTCATTTGTAACTCCACAGACTTTCTTCTTGACGATTCTCCGGCGACTCATCTTGCGTCGGAGCAACCATCCTCGGCGGACTCATCAACATTCCCTCCGCCATCTCCCTCAACCAATTCGGCATTTCCAACTCCAACATCGCTTCCTCATCCCTCAAATCCAACAAATCCACTTCCTTATCTATTTCCACCACCACTTTTGCCCCACCTGGTTCCGGTTGCTTCATCTTAGCAGCTCTCGCGGCCGCAACTCTTATATCCTCAGCAGAGCTCGAATCCGGTCTCTTATAAGATAAAACCAACTCCGGAAAGTTCAAGACAGCATCCGAGCCTTTTAACGCTAAAGCAGCCACGTCATAAGCGGCTGCAGCCATCTCCGGTATAGGATAAGTCCCAAGCCATATACGTGTAGTTTTACGAGGCTCTCGAATTTCTGATACCCATTTACCGTTTCTTAACCGTATACCTCTAAACACAGGATGTTTCCCGGTGGCTGCTTTTTTGGAGTTAGAGGCTGCGGCAGCTAGTGGTGGAGGCAGAAAAAATTGTTAGGAGGTCATAACATTTTTTTAAAAGAAATATCGAATAATTTAAAATTTACGTTGTTCAAAAAAGATTTTTGATGTGGATCAATTGTCAAAATTTACGTTATAATTTTTTTTCACGTGGGTGAATTAACCCACGTCACTTGTTAATGGCT
>ASZG01036101.1:0-12883 GCA_000411095.1 Aethionema arabicum
GTATATATTATTTCATAAACAAACTATTGAGGAGTTGCTTATGAATTCAACAATACATATTTTGATTCAATTTATGGAAGAATGATCGCTTAAATTTATTAATGAACTAATTAAACAGTATAATTATATGCTAAATGTGGTGAAAATAGAACCATAAATAACAAGGAATGAATATTGTATCATATAATAACGTTTAAGCTGTATTTCGTAAAAATAAAATAAAATAAAATCGTAACTTTGGGGTTAATCAATGAATTTGCATACAAGAAACATATATACTCATTCTCACAAAGGCACCAGCACATGCATACATATAAATACAGGTATATATCTTCATATGTATTATACGTAAAATTTGAATTCCACATGGGGAATTAATTTTAAAAAAATTAATCAATGCAAAGCAAATTTACGTAAGACTTAACTTCAACCCCCATGCAATTCACATAATACACTCAAAAACTTCTATATAAACTCACTTCAACATCATAATTAATCACCATCGAAACAAAACAATAAATACAATGGCAACAATTCTAAAATCTCACTTCTCTTTACTCATTTTTCTTATTGTTTTCTTTACGTTTTCAAGTATAACAAGCCAACAAGTATGCAACCCGGCCTGCAAAGCTAAAGAACCATTCAATTGCGACAATGCCCTCACATTTAATCGAACCGGATTTCCAAAGAATTTCACATTTGGTGCAGCTACTTCTGCTTACCAAATCGAAGGAGCTGCACATAGAGCAGTTAACGGTTGGGACTATTTTACTCATAGATATCCAGGTGAGTCTATATATATTCCTAGACATTTAATATGATTTTTCATTCATATATGTAAATAATTTGGTTTGTTATATATCGTAACAGAAAACGTTCCTGATCGTAGTAACGGAGACCTTGCTTGTAATTCCTATGATCTTTATAAGGTAAAGTGTAAGACAATTACTACAATATTTTTAATACATTCTATAGTTTTGTAACCCCAAAAATAATTATGCATACTTATATTCACGTTCTACAGGAGGATGTCGTACTACTCAAAAAATTAAACGTCCAAGCATACCGGTTTTCAGTAGCATGGTCAAGAGTCTTACCAAGTAAAATAAAAACAAAATTTAATATCAATATCGAGAAGTAATGAAATCAAAAAAACTTATTCATAAAACTCATATTTTTGTATTCTTCTTTACACTAATATTAGAGGGAAGATTGAGCGGAGGAATAGATGAAAATGGTATAACATACTACAATAATCTCATCAACGAATTAAAAGCAAATGGTAACTAATATATATATTTTAAATCACAATCACATCCACACTTATAATTTTTTTAACTTGTATATTAATTTGTGTGTTATATCGTGAACATAGGAATCGAACCATATGTTACTATATTTCATTGGGATATTCCCCAAACTCTAGAAGACGAATATAATGGGTTTTTAAGCCCACGAATAGTGTAAGTAAACAAGTTTGTTTGTTTATTTATTTTGTATGGTTGGGTGAATAATATCAAACAATTAATTTTTACAGGGAAGATTTCAAGAACTATGCAGAGCTTCTTTTCCAAAGATTTGGAGATAGAGTAAAGTTTTGGATCACTTTAAACCAACCATACTCTCTTGCAACGAAAGGTTACGGAGATGGATCATATCCACCAGGTCGTTGCACTGACTGTGAATTTGGAGGAGACTCAGGAACTGAACCTTATATTGTCGCACATCATCAACTCCTTGCTCATGCAGAAACTGTGTCTTTATACCGTAAAAGATATCAGGTATATATATAAATATTTATGCATACAAAAATTAAATGTTAATTATCATTCTCTTCCAGATTGTCTAACTCTCTTGTTTACAAAATTCAATACAGAAATTTCAAGGAGGAAAGATAGGAACAACCTTGATTGGAAGGTGGTTTGTCCCATTAAACGCAACTAGTAGTCTTGACGCTAGAGCTGCCAAACGTGCATTTCAATTCTTCGTTGGATGGTATGTTCAAATAATTTAAATCCACAATCTAAAAGATATGTTGAGATTAATATTTATAAATCTCTATATATATAAAGGTTCTTAGATCCATTGGTGTACGGAGATTATCCAAAGGTAATGAAAGAGATGGTAGGAGATAGGTTGCCAACATTTACACCTGAAGAGTCAGCTTTGGTTAAAGGATCGCTTGATTTTCTAGGATTGAACTATTATGTTACACAATATGCATCTGATGCACCTTCTCCCACCAAACCTAATGCATTGACTGATCCACGAGTTACTCTTAGTTGTACGTAAATCATATTCATAATTTTTTTTTCAACTATATATATATATATAACTAATTATTCATATTTTGATTACAGTCTATCGTAAAGAAGTTCCTATTGGTGTTCAGGTACGTATAAACCTAAATTAAAATATGTTAAATTTATATTCAACTTCGGAAAACTTATTTTAAGGTTTTTTATAGGCGCCTACATTCGTCTACTATCCTCCAGGTTTTCGTCAGATTCTAAATCACATAAAAAACAACTACAAAAACCCTCTTACTTACATCACTGAAAACGGTATAGGCACCAAATTACTTTCAACTGAATGCATATACATCAAAAATTTTATATTCTAACTTTAATCATATTTTTTTTCAAATTGAATTATGCTTAGGAGTTGCGGATCTTGGTAATCTAACGCTTCCTGATGCGTTAGCCGATAATGGACGAATCCAATGTCATTGTAGCCATCTTGCGTGTCTCAAATGCTCTATCGAGTAAGTTATCATTAGTATTATTATTTATTGTATATTTGTTTATAGTTCTAAAATTATTCAATATTTATAGTGATGGATGCAACGTGGGAGGATACTTTGCATGGTCTTCAATGGATAATTATGAATTTGGGAATGGTTATACTGTCCGGTTTGGTATGAATTGGGTTAATTTCACCAATCCTGCTGATAGAAGACAAAAAGATTCTGCTAAATGGTTTTCTAAATTCATCGCAAAATAAAAACATGTTATAATTTAAATTAAATAAGTGAAAACATAAATTAAACGTTTAATATTGTTGTAATTGACTAAAGTGTAAGTTGTTATATCTATGTTATCATAAATAAAAAGCTTATGGAGCTTTACATTTCATGTATACTAATTGGCCACGGTTGCAATTTTTCACTTTTAAATTTCCCATTGAACATAATTCATATTTGGTCGGTCCTTTAATGTACATGAAATTTGGTATTATTTAACCAACAAAGATACGTAAACAAATACGTTTATATATTAGATATTAATTATTTGATTATACATAAGATATTTTAAAGAAGTTTTATAAATGCAGCTATAACGTTATATGGAAAAGAATTACATAGAGAGGTTTTTTTAAGAAAAAAAATATAATTTGAGGGAATAAAAGAAAAAAAATATAACAATAATTAGCATATGCATATTTATTTAAATCATCAAAATTTAGTTAATATCATATACTGAAGGTTTTTTTTAATATAAATTGTAGTTAATCAAATGTTACATTCCGACTCCTAAGTTCCTAATACGGGAGAAGATACAAATTAAATTATTGTTATATAGACATAAATTAACTTAATAAAGGACTCTAAGAACATCCTTAATGCACACACCCAACAAAAATTTTAATTTTTCTTAAAAGAAGAGAGAGAAAGAAAGAATAGAAGAGAGAGATAGAGAGGGAGAAGAGAGAGGTAGTTCTTAAATTTTAAGAAAAATAATTAAATTAGAGATTTTCTTTATTTTTAAACACTTTATTCCTATAGAATCAATATAACCACTTTTTGTAAGACATTGCAATGTTTGCATTGCTGATGTTATAAGTTGTTCGGTTCATATATTCTCGGCAAATAACATAACTTATAATACTTAAATTTAAAAATAGTTGTTCATACAAAATTATTATCAAACAAAAACAAATATACTTAGTATAATCTTCAAAAACTTTCACTTTAAAATTTGTCTACATTACATGCATAAATATAATAACAATTACTAATCATTTCTATCATATATTGTATACATATTATATAACAATAGACAACTATCATGGACCATCATATACTTTTTCATATTTTAAACAAAAGTAGTCATTTTTGCTAAAAGGTTTTACATTAGACCATTTTTAAAATTTTCTTTTAAATTTAATTTATTTAGATGATTTTAGATTATTTCGAGATTTGAATTCGATTTGAGTTTAATCTGAAACTGAAATTAAAAAAAAAAATTAGAAACATTCGAGTGTTATAAATTTCAGATCGATTCGGTTCACATTAATTCAGATCGATACAAACAGGTAGGGTCGAATATTCGGGTATCCATTTGGTTTTGGTTCGATACTTTTTGTTATTCGGTTCTATGACTATAGAATTTTTTTTGTTTCTTTGAAAGTTTTGGCTCGATTCTGCTATTGTTCGGTTCTAGTTCGGATATTTGATAAGAAACTCCAAAAATATATTCGAAAAATTAAAAAATTACCCGAAAAAAAAAATATTCAATAACCCAAAAAAAAAAATCTAAAAAACCAAAAACCGGAAAAAATTATGGTTACTTGCATATATTCAATAGATATCAATTCAGATCTAGTTATTACAAAAATTAAGATCATTATGGTTACTTTTTGCTAAACCGAAATCAAACCGAACTCTTTTTCGGTTTGGTTCGGTTCGGTTCTGGTTTTTACCAGATCTATGAATATAGGATTAATTTGGTTCGGTTTAAATGCCATCCATACTTGGGACCATGTTTTACATTTATGAGAGGAATACGTAATTGGGGTTTTGCAGGTTGGAGATAGATAGAGAATTAGTTGTCCTACTCCCAACTACACGCCTTCAATGCCCGCCTCTCTCTCTCTCTCTCTATTTAGTCTCTCTCTTTAGTCTTCCTCGTTTTCTCCGTTAAGCTATGAAGATCATCATCGTCTCCCGAAGCGGCAGAGAAGTCCTCAAGGGTGCTCTCGAACTTCCTGATTCGGTATCTTTTCCCTCTTTTTTCTTACATCTCTCCGATCTCTAAATGCGTTTCACCATTTTGTTCTCTTTCGTCCCTCGATTTTCCCTCGAATTCATTCGATTGCCTTTTAATTTACCGCAGGCTACAGTTGCTGATCTACAGGACGCGTTTTACAAGAGAGGTGAGTTTAGGTTTCTCTGAAATTTTCCTTTTAGTAGTAAATTGACTTCGGGAATGTTGAACTAGATCCAATCTGATTTTCGATTTTATGGAGTAAATATAATTAGGCTAATGTTGATTTCTTGTAAATGTTTTTATTCAGTTAGTTGTGGCTTTTTGTGATGACTTCTCCTTCAGAAATTGATTCGTATGAGTCATAATCAAGATCTGTACTAGATTTGATCATGTTTTATGCTGATAAAGTTCAATTGCACTTCAATATTTCCTCTACTTATCTCTTAAAAACTTGTTTCTTGCTTTCATGGTTAGACATTGTTACTAAAAGAAACTTGTAAACCACCTTAAAGGCCTTTTCTTATTGATGGAACAGTCCCTTTTTAAGTTCTGATGTTTTCTTTTTAGATTTACCCTAATTTAGCACTTGATATGATCATATAGTATCTTCTTCTTTGAAAGAGATTCTTCAAATCATAATATGGTCAATTATAGAGTAGATTTTGACTCGAAACGAAAACTACAGAATCTCCTTCTAATATTGGTGACTTACCTCACACCCTGTTAAGGTTTTGTTTCAATGCCCAGAAGTGTTTTTGTTTTTCTCAATTGTCATTAATTATGTGTTGTTGCTATTTTTTGTTTCAACAGCTAAGAAGTTTTATCCGTCGAGGCAAAGACTGACTCTCCCTGTAACTCCTGGATCCAAAGATAAGCCTGTTGTCCTCACCGGTAAGAAATCACTTAAAGAGTACTGTGATGGAAACACTGACTCTTTAACTGTAGTCTTCAAAGACTTGGGGCCACAAGTTTCATACCGCACTCTCTTCTTCTTCGAGTATCTTGGTCCTCTGTTTATCTACCCAATCTTTTACTACTTCAATGTTTACAAATATCTTGGTTATAGCAACGAACGTGTGATCCATCCAGTCCAGAAGTATGCTATGTACTACTGGTGCTTTCACTACTTTAAACGGATCTTAGAAACATTTTTCGTCCATCGCTTCAGCCATGCAACCTCTCCAATTGCAAATGTGTTCCGGAACTGTGCTTATTACTGGACTTTTGGTGCTTACATTGCATATTACGTCAACCACCCGTTGTATACACCAGTCAGTGAACTCCAAATGAAGATTGGTTTTGGGTTTGGATTGATTTGTCAAGTGGCAAACTTTTACTGTCACATATTGCTTAAGAATCTGAGGAACCCTAACGGATCTGGAGGCTATCAGATACCAAAAGGTTTCCTCTTCAACATTGTCACATGTGCCAATTACACTACTGAGATCTACCAGTGGCTAGGATTCAATATCGCCACCCAGACAGTTGCAGGATATGTCTTCCTCATTGTTGCCACATCTATCATGACTAACTGGGCTCTCGGAAAGCATAGCCGCCTGAGAAAGGTAAAGCTTTCATCTTTGTTTTCCGTAAAAGATGGAACTTTAGACGTTTTTATTAGAAACGTGGTTTTTCAACGTAAACCCAATTGGCATATTGTTGGTTTCTATTCGAGAATTCCAACACGTCTCCTCGAGATAAAAGTTTCAACAAAACCTAATCCCATCACGGTTTGGAACCCACTTCTTGTCAGGGTCTACTAAGCTCTGATACCAGAGCTGGTCCCCGAAAATTTGGGTTCTCAAGCCAAACTGAAAAATATGGCCCTTTCTCTAAAAAAAATTCTTTTATTTTTGTTGGGATAATGGTAAAATAAACCATGTACTTTGTGTGTTTGGTGAAAAAATTCTATACTTTAAATTTGGTAACAAACCCTGTACTTTACTAAATTTAAGGTATAGGGTTTTTTTACCAAACGCATAAAGTACATAGTTTATTTTACTATTATCCCATTCTTGTTTAAATAATGTTTTTTAAGCTTTGGGATCCGAGACACAAGCTTCACTAGTCTGGTTTCAGGACCAGTCCTATCTGATACTATATTAGAAACATGAATATCTTAGTTAAAAACCAATTAACAATGAGTGAATATAGTTCATGTTCTATATATACTCATGTTGGTCTCTATCTTATATCGGACTCTAACATTTCTCATGTGGTATTTTTTGGTGTTTGTATTGTAGATATTTGATGGAAAAGATGGAAGACCCAAGTATCCACGAAGATGGGTGATTCTACCTCCATTTCTTTAGAAGCCATTGTTATAGTCTTGAAAGCTTAAATAAGGTTATAAAAGGGCTTAAGGGATTTTCTTTGTTACAAGAAAGATTCTTATTTATGTCTTAGATTGGAGTTTTTTCTTTACTTGTTTGTTTCTCATATAAAACCAAATGGTCTGTTCAGAATTTGCATCTGGTCTATCGAATATGTGAGACAGTGAGAGAGTTTGGTGATGCATGTGACTACGAATACAAACACGTGTAGCAAATATGATATAAAAAATGATTCAATTTCTTTCTTCAATGAATTAATGTACTATTAGTTACAATTCTTTTTTAACATTAATTTAGACTACAAACCCGATCTAATAGTTAAATTGTTCCGAAACAATTTACCATTTGTTCTATTTTATAAAATTTATTATAATCATAGTAATAACAAAATATAATAAAATAATTTTATTTTTATTTTTATTTTTCAACAAACCTTATATTTGTTGGACCAAAATAATTCAGTGATAAACAAGTGTTTATCTCTGATTCTTTTAGCATTCGAGTTCACCAAGGAATGACAAAAAAAAAAACCTTATATTTCATGACATGTATGAACCAAATTATATCTCAATACGTCAAATAAAAAAAAATTGTAAGTCTATCCTTAATTTAGTGGGATGTCTACAAAATCTATCGCTAATATTTATTTATATGTTATGGTTGATTTATGGACAAGTTTTCTAGTTTTAAATCGGTGACTAAAAATTAATATGTCAAAATTTTAACGTTTTCAATTTTAAATTGTTTTATCTCTAAAATTGATCCTCCAAACATATTGTCAAACTAATAACAATAATTTTTTTTTATTAATGTTACTAGTTATAGTTGCTACTTGCTAGTTACTCATAAATATCATTTATGGCTATCACTTATTGCCAATACTATCAACAAGATACAAACCACATCCAAACACTAATATCTTATATGTATGAATCATTTCTATAGATTATGTCATTTATAGATTCAGAACCGCCCATGAATCCAAAACAAGAGAAATTCGACCACTCGGTTTAAACTTGACCAAAAAACCATGCGAAATAATTTTTGACAATGAGAAAAATAGGTCTGAGTATTGAGGTACTCATTTGGTTTTGGTTCGGTATTTTTAGTTCTTCGGTTTTATGACTATAGAATTCATAGGTATCTTAAAATATTTTGGTTTGGTTATGGTTTGGTTCTGATTCAGATAATTGACTTGAAGAACCAAAAAAAATACTCGAAATAACCGAAAAAATATCCGAAAATTCGAAACCGAAAAAATACCCAAAAAACATATAATGAAATTAAAAAAAAATTATGGTTACTTTTAGATACCCAATAGATCTTGGTTTGGTTCCGGTTACTACTCGAGATCCATGAGTCTCAAGTTTGAGATCAAGTAGGTATTTTTGGCCTAAACCAGAATTGAACCGAACCCCTTTCTACGGTTCGGTTCTTTGACTCCGATATTTATGTCGGGAAAATCCAATGGATCTTGGTTTGGTTCCGGTTACTATTTGAGATACATGAGTCCCAAATTTGAGATCGAATAGGTACTTTTGGACGAAACCATAAGCGAACTTAACCCCTTTCTTCGGTTTGGTTCTTCGGTTCCGGTATTTATGTCGAAAAAATCCTACAAAATAACTTATAAATAAACTTTTAGAAAACCCCACGGTAATGAAATTTTCAAACTCTAAATTTTGATAAATATATTTTTAAACTCCAAACATCATAACCGGATTTTTAAATCAAAATTAAACTATAAACACAAAATTAAACTATAATTTCAAAACTAAATCCAAATATAATCCAAAATTTCAAATTTATATTCGAAACTTTTTTCATTAATCAAAAATAGTCAAAAATACCATACTTAAGAATCCTTCTGGTCTTAGTAATAGTCTACAACAAATTCTATTATCCATTTGTTTTGTTTGCTAGTTTTTCAGGCAAGAACGCTGTAAAAACTCTTTTGGAAAATACCTTCCTAATGTTTTTCATGATAGATTTATGAGATATCTACCTGTGAATCATTGACATACATAAATTTTTTTCATTTTAATTTTGAATTTAATTCATTTTTCTAAATATTAAAACCAGACAAAACTTACCTATGTTTTCTTATTACTATAATTGTCTCATGAAACAATTTCAAAATCAAAGCTTTCACTTAAATTAGAACCACCTTTTGTCTATCAATCAAGTCTACAAACTCTTGAACCATAACTTCTGCGAAAGTTCATCTCTCGTAGCCACAGCACCTACGTCCACAAACTTACAACGTCGTTGCCTATAATTCACGTCATGTTGTTGGTTAGAAGCAGCTGTATCATCCACCACTTTATCATCCATATCTATAAGAATGTTATGCAGTAAGCAACAAACAAAGATTATCCGCGGTAACCGGTTTCGATCCGGCATCCACATTACTCCGTTTATTATCCTCCATTTATCTTTCAATCTCGCCAATGCCGTCTCAGCGATCTTAGTTATCTCCGCGTGTCTCTTGTTGAATTCGGCTTGCGAAGGTGGTAAAGGTTTGTCTTGGTGTGGAGTTAGAAGCCATGGAAGAAGAGGAAAGCCTGAATCACCTGCAATGTATTCTCTTAGCTCGGTATCTTCCGAGAGTTTGATAGTTTCACCGTTTAGTCGCTTCCCTTTTTCGACATTTTTGAAGAATCCGGAGTTTTTTAGGACAATATCGTCACTTAGACTTCCAGGCCAACCGGTTATTATGTCGAGAAATCTCATGTCTGGGTCGACTACAGCTTGCAATATCATGCTGTAGTTCTTTTCACCGTCTAGCCAAACTTTGTTTGATGGTTCAACAGCTGGGAGGTTCATAACAACATGTGTAATGTCAATTGCGCCACAGCAGTTGGGTAGACCTGAGATTTTCTCAAATTTTGATTTGATTTCGTCGAAATTTGAAGGCCAGGAGAGATGGTGTAGACCTCTTTCTTCCATTGATTCCACAAAGCGCCATGTGATTTGGGAAACTGTTGACTGGTTCATACCAAAAGATTCTCCAATGATTGAGAGAGATTCACCAGAGCCTAGCCTCCTAAGTGCCACAGCTACACGGTCATTGAGAGATAAAGGTTTCCCATTTGAGTCGCTAAAGTTTGCAGGTTTTGCTGTGAAATCGTCTTTCACAAGAGAGCAAATGTAGTCAAATGTCTTCCTTGATACCTTGAAAATTGACTCAAATGTCTTTGGATCTTTTGACCCCAGTAACGGACCTTACAAAGAAAGATAGTCACATAGTAACAAATATCAACAACTTATAAAAGATCAAGCTTACTCCTTTTCAAACCAGACAAAAATATTTATATTGCAGTGAAAGAATCATGTAGATCCATCAATGTCAGCTCATTTCAAAGCTAATGCTGACCACTTTAATCAACCATTGCAAGAACTAAAAGAAGAATGCAAAACTAGTGATAATCTGCACCACGGATTTACACAGGAGACACTATAGAACAGTGAACAAAACATTTATCTCAAGTTCCACTGAATCCTAATATCCCTGACAGAGAAATTAAAATATCTTCAGAGTCTTAACGGTAACTCAATGTAATCATAGAATGAAACCTCTAAGCAAAATATATTCGTTAAGTTTCTCAGAAACCTGGCCTATTCAAACTCTGCTATGCCCAAAGTCAGAGATTCATATAAGGGAATATCATAAAATCCAACGCAGAAAGCAGGAAACTATAACCTCAAAACTACTTAAACTAGAAGAATTCATTACAAGTTCTTATATGTATCCACTCCAAAAGCAGCTCCTTCTAAAAGCCTAAGAACAACTCTATCTCCACTTAAACCACTCCCATGGATCATAGATAGCTCACTTTAGCCATCACAATGCTAAGAGAATTACACAGTTACTAACAAACAATAGATCGAGATCTCAAAATAACATAGCTGAATGTATAAGGATGAGAACATCTCTCGCCTACAGAAATTATTCCAATCTAGGTTACCAAATCATGCGTCCCTCAAACTGAATTTGACTTATCATCTTAAACCTAGAGCAAATCAACATTCAAAACGCGCAGTCTACAAAATCGATTTCAATGTACACGATAGATGAACATCTAATTCATGTAGATAAGCGACGAATCAAGTTAACTTCAACTACCTAAGAAACTGGTTTCGCGATTCAGAAAACGCTGCAAGATCATAATAGAAGCCAATGCACAACCAATAGACACAGTAAAAACAAAGGAACACGACATCGAATTTCTCACAGGATTAAATAAGACGCATACCAGAAATACGGCGAGAGAAGTCTTCCCACCAATCGAGCGGATGAGGTAAGTCGCTATGGAGAGCAGCAGAGGCAGCAGCAGCAGCGAGCAAGACACTCCGATCAACCTTTTTCTCTGCAGGTCTCTTCTTCTTCCTTATCGGTTTATTAGGTCCCATTAAAACCCCCAAAACGAAAACACTCTGACCAGCAATAGAAAGCAGAAAGCAAAGAAAGGAAAAAGCAGAGAATCGTCGGAGAAAATTTGCGAAACTAAAGAGTAGAAAAGAAACGGAGCGCTTGTGAGTGTGTCAATGGCGGGCCGGGACTTTGGGTTGTTGCGTTGGGTTTCAATTCTTGCTTGAGCATGCAATATAGAGAGAGAAAGAGAGATGGAGAGATATAGAGAGAGAAAGAGAGTATGGGTTATACGGAGGGAGAATATAACGTGGCTTGGACCAATTTTTTTTTTTACTTTATAGATCTATAAATATAAAAATGTCCAATAATGATATTCATTCTATAATTAACCTAACCTCCTGGCAAAAAAAAAAACTTAAGCTCATAAACTTTTCTACTTCAAAGGTTTTAATGTCGTTGTTGAACTAAATTGTAAAATAGATTAAAAAAGAAGAGTAAATAAAAATTAAAAAATAGAAAACAAAATAAATGTTGGAACATGGTAGTTTTTTTTCAACAATAAGGTAGTCAAGTAGCAAGTGTTTTCCTTTTAATTCTTAAAAAACAATCAAAATAAATAAAATAAGAAATAAAATAATTTTAAGATTTGGTTAAAAAAATAATAGTTATCTGCCTCGATTTTTATAGATAACAAAAGACTCGATTTTTATAGGTAACAAAAACCAATATTTGTATTTGATTTGAAAAAAGGGATATAATACTTTGAAAATTTTAAGATATCTACTAATTATCTTATTTGATTTGTTTGACATACTTTAGACATAAAAGTTATATCATATATACAAATTCAATATGTTATAACTTCCAAAATATAGATAAAATGTTTATTGAAAAAATAAAAGATTCACTAGTAAGCCAAAAAAAACATTTGACCAAACATTACAAGTTTGAAAAATAAAATTTTTAAATAAAATCTAAAATATGAGCATCGCCAACCTATACTTTAAATTTGACCAAACATTACAAGTAGGCCTGGGCATTCGGATTTTTCGGATAGTTCGGTTCGGATTTTTTAGATTTCGGGTTTTTCGGATTTTGAAAAATGGAACCATTCGGATTTTAAATTTACTTCGGATCGGTTCGGTTCGGATTTTTCGGGTTTCGGATCTTTCGGATTTAAAAAAAGT
>ASZG01036102.1:0-12967 GCA_000411095.1 Aethionema arabicum
GCCGTTAGGTTTTTCTTATTCTATTTCATTAAATTTATCACAAAAAAAAAAAAAAAAATTAGGGAAACAAAATTCCTTTGTGGTTGAGATCTTCGGTGGCGCGTGTACCAGAATGGGCCAAGCGCCGTCGTCTACGGTGGAATCGAATGGTCGAGAGACGGATTTGAGGTTGTGGTCTTCGGTTATTGTTGGAGGAGGTGAATCGATGGATTTGGGAAACGTTGTTGTGGTTAGGGATCGTGATTTTACTGCAGATCTACCGGATGAGTGTTTAGCTCATGTGTTTCAGTTTTTAGGAGCTGGAGATCGTAAGCGATGTTCACTTGTTTGTAAACGTTGGTTGTTTGTTGATGGTCAGAATCGTCATCGGTTATCTCTTGATGCTAGGGATGAGATTTTCTCTTTCCTTCCGAAAATGTTTAATCGATTTGATTCCGTTACGAAGCTTGCTCTTCGATGTGATAGGAAGTCTGTTAGTTTGAGCGATGAGGCTTTGATTATGATCTCTGTTCGTTGTTGGAATCTGACTCGTGTTAAGCTTCGTGGATGTCGCGAAATTACAGATCTGGGAATGGTAGGGTTTGCTCGTAATTGTAAGAACCTAAGGAAGCTATCATGCGGATCTTGCAACTTTGGAGCAAAAGGTGTAAACGCGATGCTTGAACATTGCAAGCTCCTGGAGGAGTTGTCGGTGAAGCGACTTAGAGGAATCCACGAAGCAGCTGAGTTGATTCAGCTGCCAGCCGACAGGTCATCCTCTTCGCTTAGGTCGATTTGCTTAAAGGAGCTCGTTAATGGTCAGGTATTTGAACCTTTGATTGCTGATACAAGAACCTTAAAAACACTCAAAATCATTCGTTGTTTAGGTGATTGGGATAAAGTTCTTCAAATGATTGGAGATGGAAATAGTTCATTGAGTGAAATTCACCTCGAGAGACTCCAAGTGAGTGACACAGGGCTTTCTGCAATATCTAAATGCCCAAATGTAGAGACTTTGCATATAGTAAAAACCCCTGAATGCTCAAACTTAGGTCTCACTAATGTTGCCGAGAGATGTAAGCTATTAAGGAAACTTCATATAGATGGTTGGAGAACTAATAGAATCGGTGATGAAGGTCTAATGGCTGTAGCTAAACACTGCTTAAACTTACAAGAACTTGTACTTATCGGTGTCAACGCAACACACATGAGCTTAGCACTCATTGCTACAAACTGTGAAAAACTAGAACGTTTAGCCCTTTGTGGAAGTGGAACCATAGGTGATACAGAGATAGCTTGCATTGCTAAAAAATGTGGTGCATTAAGAAAATTCTGCATCAAAGGATGTCCAGTTTCAGATCTCGGTATCGAAGCACTCGCTCTAGGTTGCCCTAACTTGGTGAAACTAAAAGTGAAAAAGTGTAGAATCGTAACAGGAGAAATCGGTGAATGGCTACGTGAACAAAGGAGAACACTAGTGGTGAGTATGGATGGTGATGAAACCGAAGTAGTGACCGTGGATGGTCGGGTTGGTTCAGGTAACCTGGAGATGGTTGTGGAGGAACCGGTGCGAGTGGTGCAGCAAACCGGTGTAGCTGAACCGGGATCAGGTAGTGGTAACAATGGAGTAAGTAGATTAGCAATGATTAGATCAAAGTTGGGATCACTTGCAAGTAGAAACTTGGTAAATTGCACATTCAGGAGATGGTCTAATAGCGATGATGGTAGTAGTGGTTCTACTTGATCACATATTTCTTAGCTTTTCTATATATATAATATATATATAAATGGTAATTGTTTAAAAAAACACCAGACAGAATCTGTGTTCATGTTTTCTTTGTTTGTTCTTTTGTAATCTCATTTTCATGTTCGAGTCTTCTTGATATGAATCCTACCAACAATGAACAATTTATTGCTTTTTTTTTTGTTAATTGATTGTTCTTTATATTTGACTATTTTAAGCAAAATTTGAACAAAAGTATAGTTTATATCTAGTTGTTTCATCTAAAGATTGAAATTAATTCGTTGTTTCTAGTTAAAGTTTTTAAAATATTGTAAATATATTGCTTTTTTACTTTGATTAATTATTTACAAATTAATCGTATATCAAATAAATTTGGAATAATTGATTTAAAATGTTATTACACAGTTAACACATTATTTAAATTTAATTCACATAAAGTTTAGAAGCGAAACAAATTTGTATTTTGTAAAAACGGGTTTTTTAATTTGATTTTACCTAATAATTTTGTGATTTTAGTAGTTTAGTAAAATATGTTTAAATAAAATTAGTGAATCATATAGGCCTTATAAGGTTAACATATTTTTAAAAAAATAACAAAAAAAACATATATAAACATAGGAATAAGAAACTATAAAGTAATCACAATCACGTTAAGCTTCCCAAACCCTAATTTTTTTTTCTCCCTATCCGTCTCTGAATATACATACACTCACAGAGCCGCCAGTAGCTTCAACCCCACGACGGCAGAAGCTCTGTGCCATTGTTAGGTTTCTTATGGAGCACAAATTAGCGACCGCTGAGAAAAGAGTACCGGCTGTTTCCTTTGTTGATTCCGAAATCGATGTTTTTAGGGTTTATTTCCGATTTTGAATTTGGTAATCATGGAATTTCAGGTACTTGTAGAGCTCGTGAGACTAGTACAGAAACGAGGATTACAAGGAGAAAGCGGAGGATGGAAGGAATTTCTTGATATTTACGACAAAAAAATTGGTTCGAGCTTGAGTGATCCTTCGAGACGAACCAGTGAAGTATTAGTCGCTTTTCTTTCAACATTTAAGAAGAAAGAAGATTTGCAGGTACTAGATGACTCCGATATCTTCTTAATAGACTTGAGATTCTATTCCTTACTCTTTAGCTGTAATCCTCCTTTTGCTCTCAGCTATTTGCCAAGGTTGTGCAATGTAACACCAACCGTGCTTTAATTGAGAAATTCAAGGAAGAATCTCCTGATAATGAGACTCCTGAGCAGGTGCGGAACATAGTTTAGCTACCGAGAAACACATGTTCTAAATTTTAGTTTTTTGTAGGGTTTAGACATGAACAGAAATTGGTTGTGTAACTATGTTGTTGGCAGTGCAGAGGCTAGTTCGAATGACTCTTGAGCATCCTGAGTACCCTGTAGACTTCTCTTTCCCATCATTCGCCGAGGTTTGTAATTCCACCAATTTGATTTAGCTTCTTGATTCTTGATTTAGCTTCTTTCTATGAAGATTCTTGATCCTTGATTTTTGATCGAGGTGGTTCTTGATTCGTGAATTTAAGCTTATTTCTATGTTCATTCTTGATTCTTGTTTCTTTGAAAAAACAGGGATGGTTTGTAACTGAGATTAGGAGGAAGAAGTCTACAGTAGTGAAATCGACGAAAATGATAGCTATAGATTGTGAAATGGTTCTTTGTGAAGATGGGAGTGAAGCTGTAGTTAGAGTTGGTGCAGTGAACCGCGACTTAAAGGTCAATTAGAGTTCTCAAAATCTTTGTTTTTAATCAAACATTTGTCTTACAGTATTCAAACATAGTAACCGTATTGTTCTTCATTCATGAATCAGGTGGTTCTTGACAAATTTGTGAAACCAGATCAACCAATTGTTGACTATAGAACTGATATCACTGGAGTTACCGCTGCAGATCTCGAAAACGCTACTTTAACCGTTGCAGATATACAAGTAACAATACTCTGATATCTACTTTCACATTAACTTATTTGCTAGCATTCGTTCTAATGCCATCCAATAAATCTCCACAGAAAAAACTTCGACGGTATCTCGCAAACGGTACAAGTTTAGTAGGTCACAGTTTACACAATGATCTGAAAGGTAAATAAAGGAACCAAATCTTCTGTTTCTTTTGTGTTGAGTTCTTATTAGTTTGTGTAACTCTAGTGAGTTATTTGATTGCAGTATTGAAGATAGATCACACAAGAGTTATAGATACTTCACTTGTGTTTAAGTATATCGGTACAGGAAAACCTCGAAGACCTTCTTTGAATAATCTCTGCAAGGTATATAATAAAGTTTCTGAAGAAGATTATTATCCACTCTCTTCTTGAGAAAAATCAATGATCTCATGTATTTGTTTTTTTTTGTCAGAGTATATTGGGTAATGAAGTTCGAAAAGACGGTGATCCACACAATTGCGTGCACGATGCAAGCGCTGCGATGAAACTTGTACTTGCTGTAGTAGAGAAAGGAGTAGAGACATTGATTCAGCCATCTAAAGAAGTGAGTTTGCAGATTTCATTACATACAATTAAATTGCAATGGGTGTGGTGTATATATATATAGTTTCTGAAAGATCTACAAATATCTGTAGATTTTGGAATCTGAGAAGACGAAACTGTTACTTCATAGAATACCTCACAATGTTCAATCTGAAGAGTTAAAAGGAGTTATTTCTGGAGAATTCAGTCTTGATGTTATGGTAATGAACATTCGATCATGTAACATTGTCTCTGATCGGTCTGCGTGTTACTAACGATGATCGTTTTTTTTCGTGATTTTAGCCGTCGAAAAGACCAGGAGGTTTTTATAGCGCAATCGTTGTTTTTAATAGTCCAGAAGAAGCAAATCAAGCATTTGATAACATAAAAGGAGATAGATTAAAGGTAAGTAAGTTAAGGATATGTCTGGTTTTGTCAAGGAACTGGAGATGGTAATGAAGTTTTTTTTTTTTTCAGGATCAGAAAGGTTTACCGCAGAAACTGGTTGGTTTTAAGGCGAAGTCAGGAACTGAGGCTAGTTTATATGTACGAAAAATGGTTTTTGATGAATCTATGGAGGTGAAACCTGCAACAAAGAGAAGTTGTCCAGAGGATGATGATGATGATAATAACAAAGTGAATGCTAAGAAACAGAAGATGGAAGAAGATGAGGTTAAGGAGAAAACAGAACAGTTAAAGGAAATTGAAGAGTTGAAACTGAAACTTAAATCTAAAGACTTTCAGGTTCAAGCTCAGGATAAGATTATAGCTAGTCTTAAGAAACAATTAGAGAAGACGAAGAAGAAGACATAGATTCGGTAAATGGCTTCTGTCTTAAACTATTATCTCTTTCTTCCCAGTTTTGATTTTAGGGTTTGTTATGAGAATGCTTAGAAAGAAGATTTAGTATTCAAAATTAAGAAAAGCATCCATTTTGATTTTGTATTGTTGTAATGTTATTTACGGTGACCAACAAAGAATATGTGATAAAATGAAATGGAAATTCACCTATTTTTAGTAGCTTTTCTTCTTCATATCTTTCTCTGTTTGATTCTGTACGGAGGAGGAGTTTGGCCATGGCGTCCGCTTTGATGGTACTGTAATATCTAGAGGTAAGTTGATGATCCAGCTGCATACAAGTAGAAGATTTGTTATATCAGTTTATGATATGATTTGAGATATTATCTTATTGGCTTTTGTTTCAGAGAACAAACAAACTTACCCAGGTGGGAATTTGCTGTCGGCTCTGGCTTCAACTCGTAGCCACCAAAGCAAAACCTGACGGCCACAGCTTCCAAGTGGTTCCACCATGGAAGGATCTTTAACCATAGACAAAGGACTCTCCATTTCTTCGTTATCATCTAACAAGTTAAGCTCTTTAATCCATGTTGGTTTATCATCTACAGATTCCTTCCATAGCAACCGAGAATTCAAGACAAACCCTGACCATTCTAAGTTACTAGGCATCACAGCTGCTTTATCATCTATATAAACTGCAATGTTGTTGGCATAAGGCTGTGTATTGATAGTATGCCATCCCACTAATTGATCAGAGGAATTGCAACTAGGACCTTGAATTGGCATTGAAGTGTTGTTGTCGTCTTTGTGCTTTGTTTGATTCATCAAGATTGATGATAATTCATCTGCAGTACCTGAATGAGCAAGTATTCCAACTGATAATGCACCAAACCATTTCACAGATTGAATCTCATCAAAAAGCTCCATGCTATGCATGTTGCTATCATCAGCAAACATAACAATCCCATCTAATTTCTCATCTCTCACGACTCTGTGTTCCAATCCAAAAGGTAAAACAACCACACAAAGAACAATCTCAAGTCAATTTTGATTTCTATTTACAGCAAACTACATGAGAGAATTTTGAAGTGGAATCAAGAAATCACCTCAAGGCGTGAAGTCGCATTTTGGTTTCTGATTTGTTGCGATCTTCCCATGTATTCGGCATTTTTTGGTTGAAACCGATATGAATCGTCGTTAATCCTGATTTTGCGATGAATGAAGCTGTTTCGTTGGTGGTTCCACCAGCCTCCACTACGATCCACACCACATTGTAAGGAACGAGCATAAGCGAGTGCATAACTCCACTCAAATGAAGCGCCTGGAAAGTCCGTACATATGTCGGCGTCACTGCAATCACCGTCTTAGGGCTTCTCACACCGTAGAGAAGTTTCTGCTCCTTCTGCACTCTCTCAAGTAGCTGATGAGCTTTCATGACCTCAGTCGGATTCGGATGCGGCCAAGGCCGGATCCGGATCCCGTGCCTTCCAACCACCACTCGAGAGTTCTTCACCGTACTGTTACTTTCAACAGGCTTCAGTCGTAGTAGCTGGCTTACACTACCGGTACCGGCGTAAAGAAACGGCGTAGTGTACATATTCGTAACGGAAGTCGAGAAGAAGAAGAAAAGGACTAAATGACTGAAACGAAACCCCAAAATTAAGCTGATCAAGCAGCAAAGACCATGAATAACGAGCCAGAACAGTGACGACGGTGACTTCCAGAAGAAACCTCCATCAAATGACGGATCTAGCAACGCCGATGATCTAGAACTAGTGCTCCGACGATTCCAGTAGCTGAATCGAAACACAGAGAGCTTCATCTTCTTCTTCACCTTCTCCTTCCTCTGAACAGTTGCAGAGAGCATAAAAGGGAAAAAACAAATGTTAGTTAAGATTAATTAATTAAGGTTTTAATTATCCTAATTAAATATCACTATTATTATAGCCACCCGCTCGGCTGGTACAACGGACATATTTTAAAAGGAAAATCAAAAGCAATGTCGGGTTATTAAATAATTAATTAATTAATAGCTAAAAAAAGAAATAGTTAATTAACTGAGCTTAACTAGTGTAATTAAACAAGTTAATCGGTGGTGTACACGTGGCGTAATCTGAGTGAGAGGTTGAAGCGTATGTGCGGTAGATTATTATTCCCCAGGAGTGATTATGAAGAAGGAATTTTGTCTTAAGCATGTGTTTAATTAGTAATATGTGATGTTAATGATTGTGTTGATTACGTCAGCAATCAACGGAAGATAGTCGTAAGATTTAGGCTACCTTCTTTACTTTATTTTTAAGCCAAAGTTTCACATTAAATTCTAATAAAATATATATGTATATAAAATTATTAAAAATCACAAACCTTCCGACAACAAATATTTTAAAACTGCTATTTAATTTATTCTATGGACAAATGTTACAAACCGATCTATTATTTTATTATTAATTGTGATTGATAAAATCGTATAATCATACAATAAGGAAATGATACAAAAATTACATTATATAATATAATATATGTGAAATAAACAAGATAATTTTATTTTGAGAACATATTTTTTTTAATTGAATCATTTATAGTTTTATATAAAAAAAAAGTTGGTCCAGAAAATTAAATAAACTGAAGCATATAAAAATTCAAGTATAGTACGCATGTTAGCCTACTATGAAGGTCACAACATTGAAGTGTGAATATACGCTTAGGCCCAAAATTGAAATATAAAGCCCATTAAGGTTTGGGAAAAAACCCATTAAGGCCCTCAATAATAACTTTTTTAGTAGAAAGGCCCCAAAAGTCTTTAAGTGATTCACTTCGACCCCTAATTATTGGCGGCGGCGATGGGTTCGTCTTCCGTCGTCAGCTCATGAGACTAAATCTCTCGAATCTCAGATTTCTGCGGAGCCGAAAATCTCTCATCTCCCAAACACGAACAATGACTCAAAATTCCGATCCAAATCTCGATCCGTCGCAAGTAGTAGACGACCTCCTTTGCTCGGAGCGGCAAGTCGAGGAAGCTGTGGAAGCAGCGCCGGTGAGCTTAGGCTCTCCAGGTCGGTTGTTAAGTATCGATACAAGAGTGGAGCGAGCTTGGGCACATTGGAAAAAACTAGGTAGACCTAAGTATATTGTTGCTCCAATGGTGGATAATTCGGAGCTACCATTTCGATTGCTTTGCCTGAAATACGGAGCTCAAGCGGCTTATACACCGATGTTGCATTCAAGGATTTTCAGCGAGACTGAAAAGTATCGTAATCAGGAATTCACCACATGTAAGGTAAAGATCAACTTAAGATAGTATTGATTTTGGTTTCCGAGGTTCAGATTGCAATAATTTAGGGGTTTTTTGGTGGATTTTGAATTGTAGGAGGACAGACCATTATTTGTGCAGTTTTGTGCTAATGATCCTGAAATACTATTGGAAGCTGCAAGCAGAGTTGCTCCTTATTGCGATTATGTTGATATCAATTTAGGGTATGTAAAATTTTCTCAATCCTATTAACTTTCTTAGGGTTCTTGATCTCTGTTGTTCGTGCATTCTGGAGCTTTGATAGGATCTAAGCTTGTTCAAATTCAGTGAATTGCGTACAAAGACTCTGGAAGTAAAGAGTTGTTAAATCATCCTATGAGCTTTGTTAGGTTTCTTCAATACTGATGAGATCTCAGCCATGGCTTAAGTCTTTAAATTCTGGAACTATGATAGGATTTGAGCTATGAATTCAGTGAATCTTGAAGTGAAAGAGCTCTCAATGAGCTAATTTAGTTAGAATCATGGCTTATATAACTCAAAATCTTTGGGGAATTTTGTTTTCAGGTGTCCTCAGCGTATAGCGAGGCGAGGAAACTACGGTGCATTCTTGATGGATAATCTTCCATTAGTGAAATCATTAGTAGAAAAGTTAGCTCAAAACCTTTCTGTGCCAGTCTCTTGTAAAATCCGGATATTCCCAAATCTCGAAGACACACTTAAGTATGCTAAGATGTTAGAAGAAGCAGGTTGCTCACTATTAGCAGTTCATGGTAGAACAAGAGATGAGAAAGACGGTAAAAAGTTTCGAGCTAATTGGAAAGCAATCAAGGCAGTAAAAGACGCAATGCGAATCCCTGTTCTAGCTAATGGGAATATACGTTACATTGAAGATGCTGATAATTGCATTAAAGAAACTGGTGTTGAAGGTGTTCTTTCAGCAGAGACATTACTTGAGAATCCTGCACTTTTTGGTGGGTTTAGGACAGCTGAATGGGCAGTGGAAACTGAAGAAGATAAGTTTATAGATTCTGGTTTAGATCAAGGAGATTTAGTTGTTGAATACTTGAATTTATGTGAGAAATATCCAGTTCCATGGAGGATGATTCGATCTCATGTTCATAAGATGTTGGGAGATTGGTTTAGGATTCATCCACAAGTTAGGGAAGAGTTTAATTCTCAGAATATCTTGAGTTTTGAGTTTCTTCATGGTCTTGTTCATCAGTTAAAACAACTTGGAGGAAGAGTTCCACTTTACAAAAAGGTACAAGAAATGGCTTTAGAGAATTGATATTTATATTTAATATATACAATTTTGATTCTTTGGATTTTGTGTTGTAATCCATTAATCACAATCAAATTATATACTTCCTTACTTAATTTGGCTTAATATTTACTATCTTTATGATATTTTAAAAATTATTCTAATTTTATTTGTTTTTACAGCACAAACTTTTTTTTAACTAAAATTTAGAACGTTTTCTTATTTCAATATTTTAGTGAAATTGTATTTTGTCTAGTTGGTATAGATAATGCGCCTAAAATAAGATAAAAAATATAAACTTTAGGTTATGTTTAATGTATATTTCTATTTAAATTATGTGATTAAATGATAAAATAAATATAAAATTTAATTTATTTTTTCAATTAAAGGGACGAAATTATACTTTAATTGATCTGATTGAATTTTTTGCACAAGAATCGAAGATTAAAAATTACAACAAGGAGAAGAAAAATCGAAGTATATGAAAAGAAAAAAAAGAAGAAAAAAGACCTTTTTGTTTATTTTTACAAACTCCTCCGTGATTGAAAGTGTAAAGTTTTAAGGCGATGGAGAAACAGAGCGTTTCTTACGATCACGACAAAACTGCGTGCTGTTTTTATCCATTCTTTCCAACACGTAGTGCGCAAGCATATCATTAGATTCCACAAGATTCTCTCTACACAGAAACTCATCGCCGCAAAGCCTCTCAATATCTCTATAATAATCATGAACAAACACATGCGTCTTCGGATTTCCGCCGGCTTTTTTACTCCGGGAAAGAACCGCCGCCGTGAAAATCGACGACATACGTCCTGGTCCTTCTCCACCGTCGCCACGTGGACCATCGACTAATATAACATCCCAATCAACATCATAAACATGATTTGGCAAATCATTTAACCCTAATTTACAATCGGAGAAGAGAAGATTCTGCACCGGACGGCACTCATTCTTCGCCGATTCTTTAACCGCTGCAACTAGATCACGAGCTTCATGCGATTTCGTTGTGTATTGAACATCAAATACATCGATCTCTGGATGGATCTCTTCAAAATAAGCTGCGTAATATCGATTTTCTTCAACGAAAACTGTACGGCCGTTGTGATTTAGGGATTTCCAGAGAAGAGTCTCGTGAGTGAGACCGAAAACGAGGAGATTACACGGCGAAGAACAGCGACGGAGAACATCAGAGATTGATTTCATTTCGCTGTATGACATGTGGAAGCTATCGTTAGATCTAGATGCGTAGTGAAGTAGAGCGTTAATGGCGGTTGTTGGGAGCTGTGAAATCGGAGATGAGGAAGCGGAATTGATAGCGGCGGAAGTTACGGCGGCGGCGATGTTGGTTTTAGAGGTGATTGAATCGGTGGTGTAGAGTAAAGTTAAGAGAAAAACAATGGTGAAAAGAGATACAAAAGCGAGTAGCCATAGACGATTTGTGCTTGTTTGTTTTTGAATGTATGGATGAAGAAGAATCAGCTTCGTGTTCGTATTGTTCCCTCCAGTTTTCATTTTTATTTCTGTTTTTTTTTCCCTCCCTCTTCTGCAGATTTCGAGAGGTAGAAGACGAAGAGGAAAGACTCTGTGTTAAAAGGAGGTTTGATTGAAACTTTGCAATTATTTATATAAATTAATTATTAAAATTCTAGAAGATTAATTAGCTGGAATATTATTTATTTAATCGAAACTTTTTGTTCCTTAAAATTTGTTGGTTTAAGAGGATTCACGACGGCGACATTTCGAGTACAATATTCAAAAAAAAAATTAACATTTTTGGTACCTAATTCACAAAACATATAAAATTATATATATGTGTGTGTGTGTTAAAATATAGTATAAATTTTAAAAATATTAAACTATGATATGGTGTCGGTTTGTTGGGTCTTATTTTAAAAAGGCGAAATTGAATCATAACTAATAAAAGAAATCAAAACTTTAAACTTTAAATTTAGTATTACAAATGTGTGTTTGATAATTCTTAGTTATATAAATGTGAAGTGATATAATAAAAAAACACTAATTTTATGATTCAATAATAATAATACATTTTTTGGATATTCTAGAAGACTAATTTTATGTGTGTTGTCTTTCTTAATTATATTGTAGGTAAGATAGATTTATGAAAACAACATTACGAATATAATACTTAACTAATATACGGACAATATCACCTAATTTGTAAATAATATTTTATCAATATGAAGTATATGTATTAAATAATAATTGATATTGGATTTTTAGTTTGTTGCGTCGAATAAAACTTGGCAAAAACTAACAAACTTATAATTGATAACACAAATAATGAGTTTTATCAAAAATTGAATTAAAAAAATTATTCTTCCTTATATTTATGGAAATAAGTTATGTTTGCAAATATTTTAATAAATAAAATTAACCGGAATATTCATGTATTCAAACATTAAAAATAACTTTAAAATAGGAGAAAATACGTTTATAATTTCAATTTAAAAATATATGATTTTGGAAAATATTTTTTTTTAAATGGTGAATATAAAAAGAATAATTGAAGTGTTCTTCCGGTGGTTGCATGGAGCTGGTGAGAGAAGAGATTTGATTACTGTAAAACGACACCATAACTAATTACAGACCACAAGTCTTTGTCCCTTCCTCTTCTTCTTTCGTCTTGCACTTTTTTTTTATTTTTATTATTTTTTATCTTATAATTATAAAATAAATAATACCACTAAAGGCTTTCTTCGATATTTAGTTACCGGTAGATTTTGACTAACCAACTATTTAATATCCATTAATTATTAGTATTATTCACCAGATTATAAAACTAAGCACTTATCACGTGTTTTACAGTAAAATATTATTTTTATATTCAACATATATATATTTCACGAACAAATTGTTTATTCTCTTACATATATATCTTTTATTACTACGTAAATTATTTATAAATACTCATTCATCAAATGTATTTTCTCAACAATGTTTTAAAGTAATTATCTACACAAATTAGTTAAATAATATGTAAATTCAGATACAAAATAAAAATTGTGAATAGTGAATACCAATAAATTCTGCTAACCATACCTGTGTATTTAAATTTAAATAATATAATAATATATATATATATTTATGTAGAAAGCTCAATTTATTTAAATGTTGGGTCCTATGTTCGTCTTGGGCCCAAAGTACTTACTTTTAATAATATCTAACTAGAATGAGACCCACAATAAATGGGCTTTAGTGTGGCCCATTTATATTTTCAGAATCTTGATTTTTTTTTTCCTTTTTTTTAAACTCAGATATTTTAGTGTTATATATCCGAGGATTAATAATTAATTAATAAAAATCACTTATAAAGTGTATTATAGTGGGCACTTCTTTTAAAATCTTAAATTCTAATGATGAAGTCAAATTCACTTTAACTAGTTTTTCTTCTTCTAGCCACCATACTTTGTGGAAAAAAAAAAAAAAACCACCATACT
>ASZG01036103.1:0-13062 GCA_000411095.1 Aethionema arabicum
GAGGTAATGGCGGCTTAATCTCTCAAGTTCAGAAGTCAATACTTCGGCTCTGCAACTTTCGGATCAATCTCAGCTGCAACTTTCGGATCAATCTCAGATTTTCTTTCATCTCTGTTCTTCTATTGCTCCAACATTTTTTTTCTAAGGATTAGTTTTTTAGTGATATAGATTACAAAACAATATTGTTTTTAAAACCGTTTCTCAAATAATATATAGGGGATAAAAACCTTACAAATTTATAAAATTAACTATAAATAAAAGTATCTAGACATCACTAGTTAATTAAAACTTAAATTAACGAGGTAACCAACCAATTATTAATCACACGTTAATTACAATGTGCGTGAAAATTCTTATAAACCAGTTACAATGTAAAATCTTTTAAGAACCTATATTTTAAATTTATTTTATTGGGCCTAAAAACACCCATATTGATTCGAAAAAAAAACACGCATATTGTGTTAAACAGAAGTAGTTGGGTCTATAAGAATATTATTTCATGAAATTACGGTGAAATATTAAGTCAAAAACCATGATTTTTTTGGCGTTAAAAAAAACCATATTTTTAACATACCATTTTTTTTAATAATTCATGTTATTATTATTTAAAAAAATAAAAATAGACTATCATGAGTTTTGGTACTAGAGTAGAATTGAGTTCAGGTGCTTTAGAAAATTAAAAAAAAAAATTTTAAATAGAGAACTACTAACAACACACTTTGTTCGGGTGCGTATTCATCTATCTTGTGGTATTCATCTATCTTAATTTATTATTCACTTTGAGGCAATCCCAAAATCTATATATATATTTTTTTTTTTATATAAAAATAGAAAAATCTAATATCCATTAAAAACAGAATAAATCACAACTATCTATTTACAATATATTGTTAGAGACAGATCTGGTATCTGGTGCTGAAAACTCTTAAATTTTTGAGGTTCGAAACGACAAAAAATTTATGGATTCATTCATATTATAAAATACTTTTTTTTTAATATCGTGGCCCTTAAAAAAATGACCGATCTTGAAATCCTAAACGAATGATTTACATATTTGCGCTCAAGACCAACCATCGGCAGAGATGTAAGTTGCGTTCTATATATATAGATATGGGGTTTGATAATGCATGAATATTAAATATCTTATATTTGAGAGTGATACAATATATATATATATAAGAAGTTTAAACTTGGGTTGATTCATAAAATTGTTTTTGTGTTTACAATTATTTTATATATGTCTAGTATTTTCTTTTATCACAGCACTGGAAGTAAATAAGATAGCATTTCACATATAATATTTTTCGTTTGAAACACATAATTTATGATGTATTCTCATTAGTTTTCTAAAACAAGAAAAAATATCCGTATATATTCAAAAAAAAATTAGATATCTATAATTTCCAAATTTTTGTAAATTTTCTAAGTAAAATAAAATCATAAAATTATATATTCATTTAAAACATAACAAATTACAAACATTGAAGCTCTTGTACTCATGTTTGCATCTTTTTCCCCAAAGTTTTAATTGACCGTTAAAATCTATCATAAGCCCCATGAAATGATTCATTAGTTTATAAATATATATAGAAATTCTAAGAAATACACTAATTGAACATATGTTTTGCAAAAGTGTACTTTTATTCAAATAAAATGACAAAATTAGCCCTTTTCAAATAATTCTAAAAACCTGTTTTGTAATTAAAATTTAGGGTTTAGTGATTTGATTATAGGGTTTGATGATTCAATTTTAGGTCTAATGATAATATTTGAAGGACAATCTGGTAATCAATATGTATTAAAATATATTTTTGATAAAATGGATATATTAGTGTATTTTTACAAAAACATTTTAAATTAGTGTATTATACAAAATAAAACTTTTTAAATGGGTTTGTTTTACAATTGGCTTGTATATATATAAATACGAGGAAACAAAGTGAGAATGTGTGTGAAGTTAAGGAATGATTTTGTCGGAAACATGAAAGAAATGTTATGATGATTTAAATAAAAAAAAGGGATATAAATTATAATCATTTTTGACACAAAATTTGTTACAATAAAGTATTAAAATAATCATTGCAATTTTCTAAAACCTTTTTGGTTCCTTCTTCCTCACACTTTTAACACCATTCCTAATTATTATTACTAATTTCATTTTGTTTTCTTTTTTATATTTTCATTATCAAATTATAATCATCATAACATCTACTTGATTGCTTCAAATTGGTATTTGACTATATATGATCAAACATTAGTAAATACGATTATCATTTTGGTTTAATTTGATTAATGAAAATAGTATTATCGGTTAGAACCTGGTTTGAAATTCGAATTTTAAATTTTACCAATATTATTTAATGCTGATTCCAACTATAGTTAAGAAAAATATGTATATTGTAACAAACCTGCTCATGACAATAATTTTGATTACTATATATATATATATATATATATATATTGGTATTTGAGGTATTATTTTTCTTAAAATAAAATTTGTTGTTTTATAAGTTGGGAACAATATTTGATATTTGGTTACATAAAATAAATTCTTATTCCGTTTCATGTTACTTGATGTTTGATATTTTTGTTTCGAAAAAAATATTGTTTTCATAAATCTATACAGAATACTTATTTATCGAAACAAGGTTGGGTTTCCACTTGTTATTTCTTTCTTTTGTATGCAAGAACTTATAGATATCGGTCGCACTTGCAGTATTTAATTTGTAACAGTTAATGAAATCGGTTTATAGCACAAAAGACAAAAAAAAATCATAATATTTAGTTCTCTTTATATTTTAGTATAGCTGTTAAATTTTAATCATTAATTATAGGAAAAAAATGAACAATATAAAAATATTATAGATATCAAATTTTTGTTATTAATATATGTAAATCTTAAAAATCATCTCTTTAAACGGAAGGAATATAATATATACTCCTATATGACATCTTTATAGAATCAAAAGACAATAAATAACCTTTGAAAAAGATGAATATATGTATTAATATTGTCGGTTACTCTTTCTAATTCATTAAATGTATACAAAATCAATTGAAATAAATAAATAAATGTTCTCGTTCACAAAAATAAATAAATAAATAAATTTTTTCGCATGTCATATACTCCCTCCGTGTTAAAATACTTGATGTTTTAGACTTTGCACATAGATTAAGAAAATAATTAATTAGTGTTAATTATGTGTTATTAATTATTTGTAGTTAAATATTATGTTGACTTGGCAAGAATAAAGGTAGATGATTAGTTTCTCAACTACTTCCTATAATTAATCATTATAAATAAATTCATAGAAAACCCATTAATTCAATTGTAAGGTACGTACATTAACCAAATTTTGCCAAAAAAATTACGAACATTAACCAAATTCATATTCAACTTCATTGCTCTTCTCTTCTTCTTCCTTCATTTTGTTTTGAAGAACCAATAATACTTTTTAAACCATTGTTTTGACCTTCTATTTATAATTCATGGAAGTAAAACAAATTTAATGGAGAAATAAATAAATTAAAAAAAAAAGAATTAATCTTGAGAATGCATGTTTTTGACTTGGTCAAGTAGAAAATATAGGAAAAACAAAAATAATAAATTGCTATTAAGATAAGTTTTTGGAATTTACGAATGTAATTAATTATTTTCTTTAATTTAAATTGAAAAAATGCTAGAACATCAAATAATATGACCAAGAAAAAAGTCTAAAACATCAAATATTTTAACACGGAGGGAGTATAATAATGCTTTCGGATTCACAAGGTGATAGATGTTACACGTCAAACTTGTACGCCAACTTTAATATTAATTCATTTATATTACTTACTATACAATAAATTCATGTGCTTTTCTGGTTAATGTAAAATTCGCATACCCTCCAAATTTACTAATTTAATCACTATAATTAATTTTTTTATGTATTTTCAAGTATACAATTTTATAATAAACTTTGTAAGCTAATTCATCTATTCTTTTTTTTTTGGTACTATCTTTAGCTTTTAAATCTTTTTTTCTTACAATAAGGTAAAACCAAATGTTTAAATATATTTTTCTTGGTTAGATTCTAATTTGTTTCTTTGTGCATATGTAATATAACATTTATAAAAAGGAAATATTTATAAAATTTAGAATGGTATATGTCATGCTACGTTCTTTTTGTTAAACCATTGTTACCAAAAAATGAAAAAAATATAAAAGTAAAACATCTAAGGAGTTAATAATTTTTTTTACACTAAGGTGTAAAAAAAGGAGTTAGTAATTTAGCTATGTTATAATAAAGTTAGTTACACGGTCTAAATAAAAATAAAATGTAAAAAATATATATTATTTTATTTATGAGTTATTTAAAATGTTAAATTTCTTTTTTTTTTCTTTAAATTATAGTATCGAGCGAACTTTTGAATAGTTTAATTTCTGACAACAATTTTTAGTTGTTTTAAACCTTAAAAAGCGATTTCATTTATACATTTTAAATAGTTATCATATCCACGCTTTACCAAAATCTAATTTATGATTAAAAATAGATTCACATGATAATCATTCAGATTATACCAAATAAAAAGATCACGTGATAATGATCATATATTATGTATAATCTCTTGCTTTGTCTTCCAATCACGTGCCCCTCACACCATTGTCAGTTGTCACTCTAATATGTGTATTGAACTAAGACTCCCTATATTTTGATACAAAAGTAGTACGATTTTTTCCGTGTCACAATAATTAAAATAGGAATAAATTTGTGAAAACGTATTCTCTTTTACAAAGAAAACTTAAAACATTTTATTCCCCCCCCCCTACTTTTATATAGGGGTGGTGATAAAATGACCTCCAACTCATCCTGTTTTGGTAAAAAAACCTAGTTTTTTAATTTAGTTTTTTAAACTCCAACTTTTTTCAATTTGGTTTTTTATCCTTAATGTTAGGAAACCGTTAATTTTTGCAAAACTTTCTCATTGATCAGAATGTTGCGTTTAACTAAACCGATCAAAACACATAAAAAACACTTTTGTAACCTTAAATCACGATTTTACGTGAAAATCACTCATTTTCTCACTTTTTCTCGTGAAAATCAAACACTTTCTTAAACCCAAATTTATCCCCTATTTCTTCTTCTTCTTCGCTATTCAACCCAATGGATTCAAATATCATACTTTTAACATGAAAGATTTCGTAAAAATTAACGATTTACTGTCAAGAGTGGTTAAAAAACCAAATTGGAAAAGGTTGGGGTTTAAAAAACCAAATTAAAAGGTTGGAGTTTTTTTTTTCTCACAAAAACGGGATAGGTTGGGGTCATTTTACCATGATCCCTTTTATATATGTCGTTTTGACATTTTGCATACAATTTAAGGTATTTTTTATTTTGTCTAAAATAACTTTAGTTATTAAATATATTTACTATTTTAATATTTATTTAATTTTTGTATATTTATTAATGAAGTTATAATAAACATTTCCTTATAAATTTTACCTTAAAATTTAAAAACGACATATATTTTGAAACAAAAAAAATTATTCTTAAAACAACACATATATATATATATATATAAATACGGAGGAAATATATTTTACAACAAATTTTTTACTTAAAACATATATGTCAAAACAATGTGGATCTAGTTTGGTTACCCACTTATAACTTCTTTTCTCCGTTTTCAAGAACATTCAAGTTCAAACAACAGTAGATGTATTTTATTTTTACATTTAATAAAACCGATTTGTAGTCTATAAAAAAATACATTATATAGTAAAAAAAAGAGGATATATATTTTCTATGTGTTTTTATACGCCGGATAATTTTTTAAACGACAAAAAATTTCACATTTGTTTGCTTAATTTACACTGAATTTTTTTCTTTTCATTTTTTTATATGTAAGTGGTGAGTAAATCGTGTGATATCAAATAAATGTGGTCTTAATGTGTATATATACATATTCAAAAATATAAGCGGTGGATTAGTTTTTTTTTTCTTTTTCACAAGAAAGTCTAGCAAGCATTAAATATACATGTCAATGTACAAAGTAAATTACGCCAAAGAAGCTTCAATAGTAGAAAAAAAAATATGCTTAAAATATTATAACTTTGTATAAAGGAACGTACCAAAATTTTAGCAAAAAAAAAACATTTTTTTTGCTACAAAAAAATATTTGTCGTGTTTCAATATTTATCGTATTCAAGTTATATTTGTGGAGCAATCATAAATATTATGAAAAAGTAATCTTAACCAAAAGAAATTACAGACAAGTAAACCACAATTTTAACAAAAAGAATCATTGGTGTATATTTAACAAAAAAGACTGATATAATAAGATTTTTTTAAAACTTGAGAAGTAATAAAAAAAAAAGATAGTGGTAAAATAAACCCTCTATTTTGTGGTTGGTAAAAAAAAAAACTTTATACTTTAAATATGGTGTCAAGACAAGGTAATGTAGTTGGTAAGTCGATTTCCTCTGATATCTAGGCATCCGGGTTCAAATCCACCCAATACCAAAAAACTGCATTTAATTTGTGTTTAGCTAGTGGAACCGGCTTGTGGTTCATATGATGGTCTAGTAAGACCGGCTTTATGACCCACATGTGGAAAACAAATATGGTAAAACAAACCATATATTTTATTTTTAGAAAATTTTAAATCCTCGGTTGTAGTTATGCGGTGATTTTGATTTTTCTCAAACTTATGATTTGTACCCTCATCAACGTTTCCCCTTGATTTTACTTTAATTCCCCGATTTGACTAAAATTTAAGAATCTTAAATTCCAATTTTTAAAATTAAAAAATATTTGTTTTTTCTTTGTTTTTTGGTTTGGTTAAAACGTATAGTTTCAATTTTTCATAGTTAACAGTCAAAATAATGACACCGACACAATTATAACACATGGTTTAAAATTCTTTAAAACAAAGTACATGATTTGTTTTACCAAATTTAAAATATAATTTTTTTTAACCAAACACATAAAATAGAATTAAGGTTTATTTACCATTATCAAAAAAAAAAAAAATTATCTGTCTCTAAGACGTAGTCTTGTATTTGACAAAAAGAAAAACATGTAGCCTTGTAGGGTGGCTAAAAAACTTCACTTTATATTTATAAAAAAATATTAAATAAAAATATTTTTTTTATAAATTTGAAGTTGTTAAACTTTATGGAGAATTTGTATCTCGAATTTTCCAATTTGTAATGAAATTAAATGTTTCATAAAAAAAAATTAACAATCACATATCATTCATACTTTATAGTATTGTTCAAATAATAAATTTATTTATAAATTCAATTTACTTTGTTATGCTTGTGTCACCGTATACTTTCAAAAAGTTTTTTCAGTACTCTAAAAAGTTTAACACTTTTCCTTGTCACCTTTTTGTTATAAAAAAAGTGAAATAAAAACAGGTTTTCAGTGACTAGAATCATTCAATTTTTCAACAACATAAAAAGAAAAACAATAATAGTTTCTGAATTCTGATATCTCATTTATGAAAGCTTCTTCTCCTCTCTGCTCCTAACTCTCTCTCTCTCTCTTATTTCTCTCTCCTCTTTCTGGTTAAAATAGAGACTCTACTCTTGTCATTGTCAGAGGTAAGAGAAGAGAAGCTTAATATATAGTAATATATAAAATTATATATTTGAGAGATTTTGTGCAGTGACAAAAATGCTCCTTTTCTTGTATTCTTGTCCTTTGCTTTCTTTGATATCTTGTGTTCTTCAAAATCCCACTCTAAATTAAACACTTTTCTTCTATCTTCACTTAATTTACCTTTCTGGGTTCTTTTTCTTTTGCATGAAAACCCTAAATTAGCTTGCTTTTTGATAAACCCTTTCTTAAATTTGGGGATTTTTTGTAGTTTTCTGAGTCTAATTTCAGAGATTTTTCTCTAATGGGTCTTGATTTCTGGGTTTATCCATTGATTCTTTCTTTGTTCTTTCATCAATTTCATTGCCAAGAACCTAACACAGATGGGTTCTTTGTCTCTGAATTCTTTAAGCAAATGGGTTTAAATTCTACTAAAGCTTATAACTTTTCTACACCCTTTTGTTCATGGCAAGGCTTGTTTTGTGATGCCCAAAATCAACATGTTATTGTGTTGATTGCTTCTAATTTGGGTTTATCTGGTTCAATACCAGAAACCACCATTGGTAAACTCAACAAGCTTCAATCTTTGGATCTTAGTAACAACAAAATCTCTGGTTTACCATCTGATTTCTGGAGTTTAACCACTTTGAAGAATCTTAACCTTTCCTTTAACGAGATTTCTGGGTCTTTTTCTAGTAATGTTGGTAATTTTGGGCAGCTTGAGTCTCTTGATATCTCTCATAACAAGTTTTCTGGTGAAATCCCTGAAGATTTTGATTCTCTTGTTAGTTTAAGAGTCTTGAAGCTTGATAACAATGGCTTTCAGATGTTTATACCAAGAGGATTTCTTGGTTGCAAATCTTTAGTTTCCATTGATCTTTCCTCTAACCTCCTTGAAGGATCTTTACCTGATGGGTTTAGCTCTGCATTTCCAAAGCTTAAATCTTTGAACCTTGCTGGAAACCAGATTAATGGAAGCTACAAAGATTTTGCTGAGATGAAATCAATCAGTTTCCTCAACATTTCTGGTAACAGATTTGAAGGTTTGGTCACAGGTTTGTTCATGGAGACTCTAGAGGTTGCTGATTTCAGTAAAAACCAGTTTCAAGGTAATATCTCTCAAGTAGATTCCAACTGGTTTAATCTGGTTTATCTTGATTTGTCTGAGAATAAGCTCACTGGAGAAATCTGCAAGAATCTGACATTGTTAAAAAAGCTTAAACACTTAAATCTAGCTTGGAATAGATTTGACAAAGGGATGTTTCCAAAGATTGAAATGCTTTCTAGTTTAGAGTATCTTAACTTATCCAATACAAATCTTTATGGTCACATACCTAAAGAGATCTCAGAGCTGATTGATTTAACCACATTTGATGTGTCTGGAAACCGGTTATCAGGACATGTCCCGATGTTGAGTATAAAGAATCTTGCGATTATCGATGTTTCGAGGAACAATTTGACAGGAGAATTACCAATATCTGTATTGGAGAAGCTTCCTTGGATGGAGAAATTCAACTTCTCTTTCAACAACTTAACATTTTGTACCAACAAGTTTTCACCTGAAACTCTAACCAGATCCTTCTTTGGTTCCACAAACAGCTGTCCCATTGCTGCAAACCCTGCACTTTTCAAGAGAAGAGGATCAGTTACTGGAGGACTCAAACTAGCTTTAACAGTAACGCTTTCCGCGATGTTTATACTTGTCGGAGCAATGCTTTTCGTAGCGTTTGGCTGTAGAAGAAATAAACCGAAATCAGATCCTGCAGCTGATGTTTCATTCAAAGATGAACAAAGTATTTCAGGTCCATTTTCGTTTCAGACAGATTCCACTACATGGGTAGCTGATGTTAAACAAGCAACATCAGTTCCTGTAATTATCTTTGAAAAGCCATTGCTGAATATCACATTTTGTGATCTGTTATCTGCAACTTCAAATTTTGATAAGGATACTCTTTTAGCAGATGGTAAATTTGGTCCTGTTTATAGATGTTACCTTCCAGGTGGGATTCATGTAGCTGTTAAGGTTTTAGTCCATGGCTCAACTCTTAGTGATCAAGAAGCTGCAAAAGAATTTGAATTTCTTGGAAGGATTAAACACCCAAATCTTGTTCCGTTAACCGGTTATTGTATAGCCGGTGATCAAAGGATTGCGATATATGAGTATATGGAGAATGGTAACTTACAAAATTTGCTTCATGATCTTCCATTTGGAGTTCAAACAACAGATGATTGGAGTACAGATACATGGGAAGCAGAAGAAGAAGCTGGTCATGATATTGAAAACGTTGGACCTCAAGGTTTGGTTTCGACATGGCGATTTCGGCATATGGTAGCACTTGGAACTGCAAGAGCATTAGCGTTTTTACACCATGGTTGTTCACCACCAATGATTCACAGGGATGTGAAATCAAGTAGTGTGTATCTTGATTTGAACAAGGAGCCAAGATTATCTGATTTCGGACTTGCGAAAGTGTTTGGAAACGGTTTAGAGGATGAAATTGCGCGGGGCTCACCTGGATACTTGCCTCCTGAGTTTTCGCAGTCTGAACACGAGCTGCCGACACCAAAGTCTGATGTTTATTGCTTCGGGGTTGTCCTGTTTGAGCTGATCACAGGGAAAAAACCAATTGAAGATGATTATCTCGAAGAGAAATATACCGATTTGGTGACATGGGTTAGAAGCTTGGTTAGGAAGAGTCAAGGATCAAGAGCTATTGATCCAAATATTCATGAGACAGGCTCAGAAGAACAGATTGAAGAAGCTCTCAAGATAGGATACCTTTGCACAGCTGATCTTCCTTGCAAGCGACCAAGTATGCAACAAGTAGTTGGTCTTCTTAAAGATATTGAACCAAAACCTAATCTATGAAAAAACATCAGACTCTCTGATCTTCTTCTGCATCTTCTGTTCTTGTTTTGTCTTTTCGTTGTCTCCTTCTTTCCATGGCTGCTTCAAGTTCTTCATCTGTATATATGAGCTTGTTTGCTTTTTAACCTCTCTTTTTATCTCTATCAGCTGCAGCTATATGAATCATATACAACAAATTTAAACCCAGCAGCATAACACAGATCACAACATGTATGAATCCAATTTTTTAATTACAGAGAATACAAGATTAAGATTCTTACTTAAGCAGACAACATTCAAAGAATGATGACCAAGAGATTATTCTCCTTTAGGGATTAGGAAGAAGAGGAAGCTTGAGTAGTTGCTTTTGAGCTTGAGTTACCGTAGATGTAACAACTGAATCCCCAAAAGGTCAGGAGCAAAGACAAGATCTTGAAGCCACTCATTGGATCATGTAACAATATGACAGCAGCTATGCTTGTGAGAGGAACTCTCACAGCGTTAAGAACACCTGCCATGACTGTGGATGCTAGGAACAACACCCCGGTTGCACCAAGAACACCAAGTTGAAATGTGACCGTGCTCCAGACAAGAACCTGGATGTACATATACTTGCCGCCTTCAAAACTTATAGCTTCATGAGCCATTCCTTGGAAATCCTTGCTCAGCACCATCCCTAGAGTGGTAAATGCAAAAGCTATAAGTGAAACCATGACTTGTTGCTCTAAAGCAACATGGAAGAACCTTCTTCCAAGTAGTTTCACGAAAAGAAGCTCAGAAAGGGCGAAAATGAGTCCGTGAAGAGCAGATCCCATTATGTCCCAAAAGAAGCCTGCAAAGTATTGACTATTGCTTATATAACTGTACCGATCAGAGCTTGAATCCAAAGCTATTATAGCCATAGCAGCAGTTATTATCACAATAGAGTTAATAACCGAAGAGTTCAACGGGTTTTTGACAATGAGATAGCCGAATAATGCAGAAAATGCAAGCGAAGATGATGCTAGAAGAGAAGAGGTTGATGCAGGGAGATATGCATATGCATAAGCAAACATAAGGTTATCTGCAGCGCTTAAGAAGCCAAGAACGATGTAAGAGAGAACAAGCTTAGTGTTTAGAGGTGTTGGAGTGATTTTGCGAAAGATGTATGTAGGAAGTAAGATGAGACAAGTGATTGGCCATCCAGCTACAGCAACCCATGAGATAATCCATTTGCTTTTGCCGCCATTGGCGAAGTAAACACGAGATAAGAGACTAGAAGCTGGGAAAGCTATGAGCATTGATGCACTGCTGAGAAACAAGAGAATCCAATAAGAAACAGGTTTCGATTCATAAGCTTCCATTGCTGAGTTCTTGACATTCAATATCCAATTTGACCATGAAAATGGAACAGATGGGTTTTCCGGTGTTTCATCCATAATAAGCCCTGAAACATAGAAGAAAATGGATCAGAGAAAACTTATACAGAGATTAACTGAGAATCTTTGCAGATTTAGATAATCATTATTCGTTATATACCAAAAGTTCTAAGAATCCATGGAACAAAATCTGTTAATGTCTCGAGAATTGGTATCAAATCTCATCAAATTTTTTCTCAGAAAGCAGCACAATTGAGAATCATTGATCACTATATACAAAAATTTCTAAAAATTTCCATGAATTTCTCAAGAATAGAAATCAAATCTCTGCAGATTGTTTTTTCTCAGGAAAGCAGCATATTGCGAATTAACAGTCGCAAACACATAAGTTGATCATTTGAAAAGCCACGCAGTGATGAGAAATTCTTCGAACTATGAAATTTCTTCAACGCACCTACACCAAAATCGTCTCGGATCTTACGCTAAACATGTAAATCATATGATTTCATCCAAATCCCTAAACTACGCAGGCATGAAATTGTTCAAATAAATCTGAGAAACCAAGTTTTACGATTGAAATCAGAGAAAAAAGAAACCTAAATTGAGGTTAAAGAGTACTTACTGAGTGACAATTTTGAGTCGAGATTATCGTCGTCCGCCAAGGTTATCATATCTCTAACCTTCTCCTTCGTTGAAGAGACTGTGCATGCTCATGAATCATGAATTTGGGAAATCTCGCATCCATAGCCGTCGGATTCGCTGTGCTCATTATTAACGGCTGAGATCTCGCAATTGCATTTCGTTGAGATGATAGTGACCGCTACTGTGGTAGCTTCAACACAAAAACAAGGGTAAATTACAAACCTTTCAAATCACAATAAGTAATTTATATCTAGATGCTTTACATAATACGTAAATTGAAATCCAACATTTTAAATTTATAAACATCCATAAAATTTTTTACAAAAATACATTAAAACTTACAAACGTGAAAAAAAGAAAAAAAATAAAACCCATTTTTAGAAATTTTATTTTTAAATAATACAACCTTTGTTCCAAAATTTATTTAAAATTCAATCTAATCTTTTTTATAATTATTTAATTTAAAATATATAAATTAAAATCTCACATAATTTTTAAATTCATACATATATTCTCTTTAATTAATTTATAAAAAAACTCAACTAAATTTCTAAATTTGTAAAACAATCTCATATGTTTTTTTGTCACCTACAACCCCATATATATATGTTTTTCTTTTTTAATACTAATA
>ASZG01036104.1:0-13142 GCA_000411095.1 Aethionema arabicum
TGATAAAATTATGAAAATTACTATTGAATATGAATATATATAGTTTGAAGAACAATTTGAAAAACACTATTGGAAATGTTATTAGTACCTTAACCGGTAATATGTAACAAAGGGTCATGTAGAAGGTGAACCAAGTCATGGTTGATATGAACTTCACATTAGACACTCTTATGACCGAACCATTGCGTCCGACCAACGGCTTTTCGGTAAAGTAACGAACCATAAACTGATCGATTTGTCTAAATGTTATCGGATTTTGGTGCGAGGAACAAACATGGTACACCATATGAGTATTTGAAGATCCAGCATTTGTAGCTGCAGCTGCTATCATTGCATTTGCTACCATATCTACCGGTATCTATCAGAAAAAATATCAATATTTATCAAGTTAGATCTTATTCTATTTACCATCTATACAATTTTTTTTTTAAGAGGTTTCAAGTTCAACTTACTATATCGCAAACTAAGTTTAGATCCACGAGAAAACATTTGAGGATTCCTTTACCATATGCGATAATCACGCTGTCTACGGTCCTATGTATCGATATATTATTCAAATAAAAATTCATTTTATTAGTAAATCTTTCTATAAAGACCAAAACACTATACAAAACAACACTAGAGATTTTGACCATATTTTCGACCAAAAGTGATCAAACGAATTTTGACATAAAATAAACTATTTTTCAACCACTTTCCTGATTCGGTTTATTTTTGGCCAAAAATATTTCGAAAAAAATTAAATAATCATCAAAACAAATTTTAAACGACTTTCAACCAAACTGAAAACTTTCGGATTAATAAAAAAATAATGTCTTAAATCATGTTTTGGAGAGTTGAAACTCGGAATTTTAACTTTTAAAACCGATAATATATTTACCTTAACCCTTCGATCCAACCGGGGAACGGTTGAGATATAGTACTAGTGATCATTGTGGGACGGATTATTACAAGAGGAAGTTTATCTCTATGAGCTCCAAGAAGCATTTCTCCCATTGATTTGGTGAACGCATATGTGTTTGGCCAGCCATGAAATTTTGCCCTAATTCAAGAAACAATTTCAAGAAAAATATATTTTCAAGAAAATGAATTAGATTGCGGTTAATTAGTAAACCTACCTTGACATTCCAAGATCTTTCATGGATTGTGTAATCTCTTCTTGAGAACTATTTTGTTGTTGCAAATGTTTTAAGTTTTGTTTCATTAATTGGATTTCGTTTTCGATAACTAATTTTCCATGTTTGTTAAGTGTCTCTTCCATTTCGAATGGTTTTTCTTGTAAGACCCCTGACCTCTTTCCCCAAACATATGCTATAAAAAAATACCAAATTTAATAAGATAATTAACTATATGATTGATTAAATACAATTACATAAAATGGAGAATTTTCTTAAAATATTTTAATTCCAGATGTTTTTTGTAAAAATATTACTTTAACGATAGATCTAAGAGTATTTTTGGTATACTCTTGCACATTAGGGTATTTTGACAAAAATACTATATAACTCCTCTAATAAAATTACATAATTTAGTAAAAATGGAAATTTTTCATTAATACTTACCGGTTGAGACATGTAGAAATAACTTTGTTTTTGCACACTTCTTGGCAAAGTTTAGAAGATTAAGTGGTCCATATGTATTAATTCCAAGACTAACGTCATATCTTTTTCCACATGTATAAAAAGGTACAAAAATTACAAATATTTATATGTGAATATAAATTATATAATATGTATAAGTTTTTTTTGGTAAACGGTAATTTATAGTATATCTTACTTTTACTTTTTCAAACTTATTATAAACTTAATGATATAAATTCTTACAAAACTTATTATAAACTCTACCTCTCGTCAAAATTTGTAGTGGCTGCAATATTGACAACTATATCGATTTTTTTTTGCATACATTCTATAAGATTTAAATCTTTTATCTCCAAATTATCCTTTGAGATATCACCTGCGATTGGGACAACTTTTTCTAACAATAATTTGTTCAAATATTCTTCGCCAAGATTCTCTTTCAACACCTTAAAAAGATCTTTCCCAAGTACCTAATTATTACACATTTAATGCAAAAATTCAGTAGAATTTACACCAATCTTCTAAACATAGTTCTATTATGTATATAATGAATAAGGGTTTGGTTGATATATATGAGATTATGGTATTTTATATCATGACTTATTTTTATTAGGTAAAAAAATTGTCAATTATCAAAATAGTTTTTTTTAATTAAACTCTAAAATTTGATTCAACAAAAAAAAACTGTAAAATTTGATAGCCGTGCTTTATACACCTTTAACCCTTGATTACCAGATTTTTTAAATAAAAACATCATATTTAAATTTGAAATTACAGTCTAAATAACCGAAATTCGGGATTAATTTTCAGATTACTGTTTAATTTTATGATTAAAATTTAATTTTGATTTATAAACTTTGGTTATCAAAGTTTAGAGTTAAAAAATTATTTTGATACTTAACTTTTTTTCATCAAATAAAAATAATTAGAAATTTAAAATACCACAATCTCTACATATAATATAAAAGTTAACCTCTTTGTGTAAGCGTTTCATGGCGGCTTCATTATCGGATGCTCTCATCAGAAGATACAGTTTCTTTACATTTGGTTGTACCCTCAAAATTTTCTCAACAAAAACTATCAAAAGTTATTAGAAAAAAATGTTATCTTGAAGAAATGTTGTTCTCAACCAAATAATATATCATAACCTAACTTAAATCCCAAACCAATCAAATGTTTTTTTATATATTTGAAAAATATCGGTCCATTAGATCTATTAATCTTCATAGAAACAAAACTATTCTTTGAATGTGAAAATTATCACACAAATATCAATCAATCTCAAGTGGTTTTAAACTTGAATCTTATAACATTTTTATAACGAATTGAATATATACCTTTGCCAAGGAAACCGGTAGCGCCGGTAACAAGGATTGTCTTGTTTTGAAGAAATTGAACATAATTGAGTTCCATTTGTTATTAATTTTGAAGTAATAATAAAGAAGTGATATGTAACAGAGAAACACTCGAGAAGTTATATAGGCACACATCAACACTAAACATAAAGACCAAAATACCCTTTTTGGCTTTACAATTTAATACCAAGTGGGTTTACATTTTTAGGGAATTTGCAAAAATACCTCCATTTCAGTTTTTTTTTACAAAAATATCATAATTCAAACATTTTTGCAAAAATGTCCTAATATTATACCCAATGGTGTAAGTGGTATACCCTCACACTTTATGACAAATTTGCAAAAAGTGTATTGAATTAGGGCATTTTGTATAATTAATTTTTAAAAATCCATCATTCAAGCATTTTTTGCAAAAATATCATAACAATAGACCTAATGGTATAATTGGTATATCCTCACACAAATGACAAATTTGCAAAAAAGACTTGAATTAGGACATTTTGCATAACTCACATTATTATACTAATTAATACTCCCTCCGTATAAAAAAGACTGACGTTTTGATTTTGTTTATTTGTTTTAAAAAATAGGGTTTTTAATATTTTTTATTTAATTTAAATAAAAGAAATTAAGATTTTTGTAAATGCTTAGTAATCTAGCAACAAGATTAATTGTTTTTGGTTTTATGATGTTCTATATTATTTAAAAAATAATTTAAAAACCAATAATTAATTACATAATTATTGTTTTTTAATATGTGTGAAAAATGTAGGACATCAATCTTTTTTTATACGGAAGAATATAAAAAATGATTTAAAATTTTTAGTTGAAATCAGTAAATAAAGTTAGAATTGGAGAGTAAAAAAAAAATAGTTATACTCCCCGGTACAGAGAACCTATGTGGCATTCTACGTAAAATAAATTTGTCAAATGATTGAAATTTAAAATATTAATATCATAATAAAAAGAATTTATAAATTTTTCCATATATTATTTATTTTTGAAATATATTTATGACTTATTTTAAATATATAATATTAATTGAAACCACGAACTAAAAATAAGAAAAGTTAACCAAAATCATTATTGCAATATAATACATAAAATAAGAAAAATAACAAAACAAAATAGTCTATTATTGCCAAGTGTTAAATTAGTACATCATCATGTATGGTAAAAATTAATAAAATTCTCAATTTTTAAATTTTAGTCAAATAAAACTCCAAATTTCTTAAATGTTGGTGAAATTTGACGATGAAATTTTACATATTTTAGATAGTGGCCAGTAATTTGTCACATTTTTAAATTTTTAAAGTTTTATTTGTCGAGTATTGAATTTGCGCTAGTTGCTCTCCTTAATTAGTTACAAAATTTAAAACCAAATTAAATAATTATAATTACGTTTTTGGCTTGTTTTTAGTTAGTTTTTGTTTCAAATCACTAGAATTTAATTTATGTCTCTTTCTAACAACAAATTTAAGCTGATAAATTAGAATTCAATACTTCTCCAAGAATTAAAGTTTGATTAAGGAAACTAAGTGATGTTTGGTAAGTGACCAAACATGGAAACAAGATCAGGTAATGGAAGGATTTGTGTACATAAATTAATTGCATTAATGTAGAAAATGATTTTGAAATTAAAATCTATAATAAATCTGAATGCAATATATGAGTAATCAACGACTAAAACAAACCCACTATATAAGTTTTCGACATATACATGTTGTAGAGAAAGGTATTTGAAACTAAAAACCAATCAATATGATGTTGACAAATAGACTAATACCATCATCACATTATAAAAGCTCCAGCAAATAAATTATTTTGGTGTGTGAGGGGTGAATGCAAATTTTGTTTAGGTTTTGACGTTTTACCGATTAAATTCCATTTTAAAAAATGTATAAATTAAATTCTCACGTTTTAAAATAACAAAAAATTAAATTACGTTGTTAAATGACTATGTTTTGATAAAAACTCTAAAAAAATATTTAAAATTCATCTAATAACATAACCAAAAACATAAAATTCACCAAAAAAATTAAAAACATGTAAAAAAATGTATTTTTTTTTTTTGGTAATCAGTTAATACTATTAGTCACAAATAAGAGTATAGTTACAAATAGAGATTGGATACATTTTCAAAAAGATTGGGAACTATAATCGAGATACATATCATGAGAAGCATTAACGCAAACTAACTTGAGAGATCCATCGGTTGGAAATGAGAGAACCATACTTGGAGAAGAGGAATAGATGCTGTTAGAGGCGAGGAGGAGTAAGGGCCTGCCGAGAGTTTACCTCTAACACATGTGCGAATTTTTGTAGTCAGCTGATCGCTCGAGTGTAAGTCGTGATGGAGTCTCGTGTTTCTCTCCTGGCAAACCTCGTAAATTATAGCTCGAATAAGCAACCGCTCAACCTTCAGCCGATGCTTGTCTCCCCTCCTTCCTTGGGTCCACTCGATGAGTCTATCCACGGAGGTCCAAAGATCCAATAAGTGTGTAGAGAAAAAGGATGTCCAGATTCTCTTGACGAATTCACATTGGACGAACAAGTGATCTGGAGTTTCATTCGAAGACTTGCACAATAAACACTCATTATCCACATTCAATCCCCATTTACTTAGTCTGTCCGTCGTTGGTAACCTCTTGAAGACCAGCAGCCATAGAAGGAATGAGTGTTTTGGGATAGAAGGAGCTGCCCACACAGTCTTGTACCAAGGCTTTGTAGGTAGTGGAGGTTGGAGTAATTTCCAAGTGGAGCTACTAGAGAAGTGGTCCGAGTAGGTAGTAGCCGAGAATTTCCAAAGGTATTCGTCTTCACCAACCGGAGACAGCTGAGGCGGATTAGGGGGAAGCAAATTTCGGAGACTTATGAGTGTTGGGCTACGGCTTGATTGGGATATAATCCATTGGTCCTCTCGAATCACTTGTCTGACAGAAGAGAGTGGGCTAATTCCGGAGATGGATGGTCCCGATTCTCCAACAATGTTGATAAGGGGACCGTGAGAGGTCCAGTTATTATACCAAAAAGATGCTGAGTTACCCGAGATAATCCTGCACTTAAGAAACTGGCTCGCTAATCCACGAAAATCCACCAATTTTCTCCATTGGAGGCTACCTCTGAGCTTGTACTGTTTGGTCCAGATGCACCCGGATTTTAATAAGTGAGCCTTTGTCCAACCCACCCAAAGCGAACCTGCGTTAGAAAAGAGCAGCCATAATAGTTTAAGCGCGAACACAGAATTCCAGCAAGGAAGCCTCCGCAAGCCTAGACCGCCCTGATTCTTTGGTCTACACACATGATCCCAAGAGACTTTGGCTCCTTTCGCAGAGGTTGTATTTCCTTTCCATAAAAAGGCTCTGCAAATCTTCTCCAATCGATTAAGGCACTTCTTGGGCAGAATGAAGACCGAGAGCCAAAAGTTGATGAGGCTTGTGAGAACCGAACGCACAAGCTGAAGCCGACCTGCATAAGAGAGCTGTCTCGATGTCCAAGAGTTAACTCTATTAGTGGTCTGATCAATGAGGATTTGGTAGTCCCGAAGACAGATCGACTTTGGTGATAGTGGGAGTCCTAAATATTTGACCGGTAAATTGCCCTTTGTGATACCAAATGTGACAGCCATCGAGTTTAGGAGGTCTTGATCAGCTCCATCCAGGAATAGCACCGTCTTGTTGCAATTCATCCGAAGTCCAGAAGTAATATACAATTCGTCAAATATTTGTAGGATACCACGAAGAGACCTCTCTGATCCATCAAAGAAGACAAGTAAATCATCGGCAAAAGAAAGATGGGTAATCAATGGCTTTTGGCACTTTTTTGGTAAACCAAATCCCCCACTCGTAGCACCGGAGTCCAATAACCTTGATAAAACATCCATTGCAAGCACAAACAGTGAGTAGGAAAGTGGGTCGCCTTGTCGAAGACCTTTCTTCCCCGGAAAATAGCCTATTAGCTCGCCATTAAACTTCACCGAATAGGACGGGGTAGAGATGCACACATGAATCCAATTAATCAGCTGGCTGGGCACATCCAAAGCGCGAAGAATATTAATCAAGAATTCCCATGAAACATTGTCATATGCTTTGGCAAGGTCTACTTTTAAACAACCTCGCTTCGTAGGGCCTGATTTATGGAACTCATGGACTAATTCTGAGGCTAGAAGGACGTTTTCTGCCAAGAGTCTACCTTGAACGAAACCCACTTGATTCCTCTTAACCGCTAACGGAAGGAAAAGCCTTAGCTTCCGAGCAAGGATGGTGGATATGACCTTATAGGAAGCGTTACAACACGAGATCGGGCGAAAATCGCACAACCGATCAGCTCCTTTCACCTTTGGAATTAAGCATATTGCTGTTGCATTGATTTCCTTAAGGAGGGAACCTTTGGAGAAGAATTCTGAAGTTGCTTCTATAAAATCCTGACCTGTAACAGTCCATGAATGATGGTAGAAATCAATTGGGAACCCATCCGGCCCCGGAGATCTGTTTCTAACCATCCCAAACACGATGTCTTTGATGAGCGAGGCAGAGAGAGGGAGGGCTAGGGAAGCTTGAAGATCGACAGAGCATCTAAAGGGAATAATATCCCTAAGCTCCGGAACTGATTTGATTACCAACCCTCAGATTTCACATCCCAACAGATCAAAGTAGAACTCGACAATCATACGCTTGAGAGTGTCAACATCCGATATCCTATTCCCCTGCTCGTCGATTAGATACCTTATCCGATTCATCGCGTGCCTCTGGATCACTATTCTATGGAAGAATTTAGAGTTAGAATCACCTTCCTTAAGCCATTTGAGTCTTGATTTCTGTTTGAAAAACTTCTCCTCAATTAGCGCCAAGGACGACCATTTCTGAAAATCTATTGTCTCCTGTTGAAAAAGCTCCTTAGAAGGGTTTGTCAAGAGCTTCGTTTGCGTAAAAACCAGACACTCCCTAGCCTCCTTTGTCCTTTGTTCAATCTGATTAAAATTAGCTTTATTGAGTCCCCGAAGAATAGGCTTTAAACCCTTTCTCTTACAAGCGAACTTGAACATAGAGGTGCCATGAATTACTTCTGAGTCCCAATGTTGCTTGACTAACGGAAGGAAGTTGACATGATCTGCAAGAAATGAGAAATATTTGAAAGAAGACTTACTCCGTCGGACATTGGGGCCTAAGTGTAAGATAAATCTAGCGTGATCCGATATACCCGTAGCTTCGAAGACTGCATGCGATAAGAGAAATCTCATTAACCACTCGTCAGTTATCAAGACTCGATCCAGTTTTTTGGCTACTGAACCAACTGGTTTCCGATTTGTCCATGTGAAGTGGACACCACTAAATGGAAGATCGAATAAGTGAGAATCCGTGAGACATTTCTGAAAGGAGCTGATCCCCTGACATGAAGGTGAGACACCTGATTCAGAGTAATATTCATCGGAGGCAGCAATTTGGTTAAAATCCCCTAAAATCGTCCAGGGTTGTTGAAGTAGTCTTGTATCCTTAGAAAAATCCGAGATTTCCTTCCATAATTGTTGACGAGTCTCGAGCTCATTGGATGCATAAACCGCCATTAAAGTGAATGTCTCCAAAGAAATCAAATTGGTACCGCCACAGATCATCTTTTGAGGGTCCCACAAAATCCAAATCCGACCGATCACACCCGAAGAGTAATTTCCAATCATTCTCCACCCCGGCATTATTCTCTGGGCTATTGCGTTAGCGTTGACCTCAGTAACATGCGTCTCGATTAAAGCTCCTATTTGTGTACCACTCGTAGAAATCCAATCTCTGACATCTCTCTGCCGTTTAGGTCTATTAAGACCCCTAACGTTCCAACCAAAAATTTTAGTCTGCATCATGAGCGAATTCCAAAAAGTTGCTGAAAAATACATACTAAAAGGTGGTAGTAGGATCCCTTGTCTGAGACCCTTGAAGTAAATTGGTAGACTGTTAAGGACTTTCAATTCTGATCGAGTCATCGGGAGCAGAATCCGATGGTGAGGACAAAGACAATGCCCCGGACACATGTTTTGGCCTTCCTTTTTTCTTTTTCTTCCTAGTTTGACCCAGAATGGTCTGCTTAGCCACTGAGGAAACTGAGACTAGAGTGACGGGGGATTTGGATCGTCTTCGGAGGATAAGTTGGGCTGATTTGATTAGATCCACTTCCTGGGTGCTTGAAGAAGTTGGGGAGATTAGATTACTCGCTTCCAGTAGGCCAGCTTCATTCATAGGCAAGGGGCAGGGAGCTTTAGGTGGCTCCGAGTCCTGAACTGGAATATGAGAGCTACCGTTGTGCAATACTTTGTAGTGAATTGGGGGCAGGCTTGATGAACGGCACCTAGCCTTAGGAGGAGGAGCCGCTACAGAGTTAGACTGCAACTGGGGGACTAACTGAGCTTCGGGAGCTAAAGACTCGAGAGCATTAGAGGTCTTCGGAATAGTAGAGATAACTGGGTCCCGGGAACCTGTTGGAGGGGGCTGATTAAGAACTTCCAACTTCTTAGGAGACTGCCCAGTTGGGGCTGTTTTGGGGTTAGCTGATACAGCAGGAAGTTGAGGCATATGGCACCTTACAACTAGATGACCGAACTGACCACAGTTTGAGCATTTCGGGGGGAGTCTTGGATACTCCGCTTCAACGATAACTGAGTTTCCACGAATGTCATTAACTCTGATAATACTAGGAACAGATTTATTGAGAGAGATTTCAACCTTAAGCTTAGCTTCACTGAGACGGGGCGAAGCTAACTTCGACTTTTCAGTGTGTAAAGGCACGCCTATAGCTGAAGCTATAATACTAATCCCAGCCTCAGTATTCATGCCACGAGGAACATTGGACAATTTTACCCAAATAGGAGCTGAGCTTAGCGGTTCATCGTCTAATGTTGATTCCGGCTTCCATTCCGATACCTTGAAGCCACACAAACCAGACTGCCAGTAACCAGCTTGAAGAACCCAATCCCTAGTGGGAGCGTGAGGGATTAGAATGAGGTAGGAGAACGAACCTTTTCTTCGAATTGAAATATTGCCCATCTTTCCCCAAATGGGGTTGAGATCTTGATAGACTTTCCCTGGATGAGGGGGTTTGCCATTGAATGTAGCTACGAGGTAATTGGACCAGTTTCCCTCTTCCTGAAAGATGACAGAAGGAGGGGTTTGAACTACGGGCGTACCATCCTCTAGGTAAGTAGGGTCAGCCGCCTTGTGAAGATTGAGTAAAGAAGATTTAAATCTGACAGCCCAGGGGAGAGCTGGCTCTTGATTCAACTCGACCGGAACTTCTTGAGTAGTGACATTGGGTTAGGAATCAGCCACGACTGACGGAGATTGGGAAGTCTCAAAACCAAGGGGAGCTGAAGGAATCGAAGAATCCACTGGAATCGGAGCCTGAGAAATGGGATTTGAAGTCGCTGGAACAGGGGATTTTACCTCTTCTGGTAAGGCTTGAGTCTCGGGAGAGGAAGAGGACGAAGCTTCTGCAGGGGGGAGAGTGGGGGTAGAAACTTTAGTCTTACCCCTAGGAGAGGGGCGAGCCTTACTTTATAATCTTTTAGGTAGACAAACGTAGACCCGCAGACATAATGTTAGTCCGCACAAAAAATGGTTTCTAAATATTAAAAAAAAAATTCTCACGATTTCACTTTTAATCTTGGATTTGAAGAAATGGTTTCACGATTTTATTGTAAAATCTTTGACGGTAAGAGACATACGTAATTTGAAGTTTTTAAAACAAATGAACCGATTTATAAAAAAAAATTAAAACTTAAAAATATAAACTCAACTTTCTAAACTTCCAAAAATAACGATTGACTAGATTCAGACGAAACTACAATGAAAAACTCAAACAGCAATGAAATTCCACCGACAAAAATCAAACTTTTCCATTAAATCACTTGTCTCCAACTATGGATAACTCAACGTTGAAGACAAAGTTATTTTGGTAACAAAAAAAATTATTTAAGATTAAAAAAAATTATTAATTACAGAATCGTAAATACATCCAATTTTAATGGGTTTTATTGAAAAAAAAAATTAAAAAACCCTAAGTTAGTCTAAAAAATAATTTGTAAATTTGGATTATACCAAACATTCTCCCCTTTAATAATCATGATTTATCACCAATTCTTCGTGTGACTTACAATAATACATTCAAGAGTTCAGAATACATAGACCGACATTAATCATTGTCTTAAAATCCATAAATACCTCTTTGACTTACATATTTAAATATCTCTTTGACTTACATATTTAAACGAGAAATTACCTAAAATGCCCTAATTCAAACATGTTTTTGCAAATGTGCCATTTTTGTAGGGTTTACGGTTTACCAATTATACGCTTTGTCAGACCTAGTTCAATAGTAAGGATGATAAGGATTAACTTTTAGGCATCAAAAAATTAAGGACATAAAAAAAAATTGATTAAATTTTTAAAAATTTTCAAGGATAGTCTTAAGGAATTAATTAGTTCAATTTCAAAACCTTTAAAGCCCAGTTTCAAAATTTTTTCTTCTTGATCTAGGAGAAGGCATTATATTTTTTTGTAAAAGGCATTAAATTCTTTTCTTTCTTTAGGCAGCTAAAACTCTAAAACCGTCTCTGTCTATTGTTATGATATTTTTGTAAAAAAATGTTTGAATGAGGAAATTTTCTAAAAATCAATTATGCAAAATGCCCTAATTGAATACATTTTTGCAAATTTTTCATAAAGTGTGAGTATATCACTTATAATGTTGGGTATAATGTTAGGGCATTTTTGCAAAAAATGCATGAGTATAACATTTTTGCAAAAAAGGCTTGAATGAGGGTATTTTTGCAAATCCCCTATTTAAATACCTCTTTGACTTACATCTTTAATACCTATTTAATCTTGTATGATAATTAACTATTTTTATTATTTCTTATATATTTTATATTTATTATTTAATTAAAATAATGAATAAAGTAAAGTTAATTTATGTATAAAATAAAAACAATTACAAGGTTGAGGATTAAACGGCAAATAAAATACACAGCAATTATATATCAACACATAGAATATACTCCTCCTTTTTCAATATAGACGATTTTTTAGAAATTTTATTTGTTTTATATTAGTTAGTTTTCTATGTTTTTTTATTTAATTTAAATAATTTTTCTTTTGTGAATTTAAAAAAATCTAATAATTTATTGGTGATTGTTTATAGAAAATTATTGAATATTATTTACATTAATTGTTTTATAAATATATAAAAAAAACTGAAAAGTCATCTAATATTAAATAGAGAAAATATAATTTTGATAATAGAAATTATTTTGTAAGCACATGAGTGATGAGACCAGGAATATGTATGTTTATGAGATAGTCTTCCCAATTTATGCCTTTTGGGTCAAAGTCAAACATTTTCTTCTCCTCGTCTTTTTGTTTCACACATAAACCCTCAGTGTTACTATCCTTGAATCTGTAAAGTCAAATATTAATTAAAAATAAATATTTCTATTTTCTTTATATTATAAAGATTAATGTGAAATTTGAGTGGGTTTAATAATACTTACATTCCTTTGAAAAGACAGTAAGGCTTGTAAAATTTTACCAATCTCATCAATAAGTTGAGTTTCCGGTCCATGTCGCTGTATTTATTTTCGTCTCTCCATGGATGCATTTTTTCTATCACTTTTAATGACTGAATTGCAAAAAAAGAAAAAAAGTTAAACAATAATAAATTCTACTAAAAAAAATAACTTATTTATAATTATGCCATTAAAAGATAATATATTTTATTAAAAACCAATTTCTTTTAAATTCTTTCAGATTTTATTTTTTCATGCAATATATCTATCTAAATATACTTAATTAAATTTCTCACATTACAATAAATTTTTAGTTTATTTAAATTTTATTAAAATTATTTTTTTTATATTTTAAGCTTGTATCGTAAACTAAAATATAATATTGGGAATTTATATTTAATTAAACTCCAATATAAGATAATTAATCATCAAAACAATATTTTTGTTAATATATATATAGTAGCTATAATATAATAGAAATAAAACAATATACATTTTTAATAAGATATTTGTTCAAATAACAGGTGATTTTTCATTTTTTAGAATTATTATTTTAAATAATTTAACACAGTGTTTAAATTAAATCGATATTGATGTATTAAATAGTATATCTTCTAGCAGAAATAATTGATATACATATATATATATATATATATATATATC